>JBCNJP010001072.1:0-10366 GCA_039602395.1 Deinandra increscens subsp. villosa | reverse complement strand
GTTGCTAGTCTTTTGGTGGTTTAACTTGTGGTGTAATCGAAATTCTCATAGAGAATTTCGATCCAAGGTGTAGCAAACAATCAAGTGTTCAATCAAGTTTCTTTCTCAAATCGGTTTGTTATTTCATTGCTCTTTAGACTTTTCGATTATTACTTTCTTCTGTGTTCTTGAATCAACTAGTGAAAACCGGATTCCGCACGGTTTCACTAGCCAAGATATCGCGTGAGGGTTATTTTGATCCTTACAAGACCGGGCCACTGCATGACAAGCCCACCGTGAACTCACCAACCGTTAGGTTGACACTTGCATGGTTTAAACTTTTGCAGATCGCTGAGGAGTATTCGGAGCGGGTTGGCATGGCACATGAAGACATTTTATTTTTGGTTAAACTTAATTTAGAATTTAAAACAATGAATTTGTAAAGCACGTGGTTAGTGCTAAGATAATATTTTTCTGCTGCGTATTTTGAGACTTTAATTTATGACATGTGTTTGGTCTAACCCTGATTCGTTTAGTATTTGTAACTAATGGTTGTGGTCCTGTTTGCTCGCACCCCTTAACGGTATAAACTCCGTTAGTGGTTATTTGGGGGTGTGACAGAGGCAGTAACCATCCCCTTGATTTGTGGAGCTAACCCATCCTCGTACCTTTCAATCCTTTTGAAGTCAGCATCAACCATCGTAGGACACAACACCGCGTACTCATGGTAGCGAGCGGTGTACTCTTCAACCTCAGAACTTACCATTTTCAAGTTCTGGAACTCACCTTTCAACCTTTTAACCTGATCGCGAGGACAATACTCCTCCATGATGGCATCTTTGAATTCCTGCCAAGTCATAGCATTCGCTGCGTCGAGCCCTAACATTTGGTTTTGCGCGTTCCACCAAGTGAGGGTAGCTCCCTCGAGTGTAGCAGTTGGGAAAATTACCCGATTCGTAACTGGGCAATTACACATTGAGAACACATTTTCTGATTTCTCGAGCCATCACAGCAGACCCACGACTCCTTCATCACCCTTGAATGTGAGCGGCTTACAATCCATGTAAGTTTTGAAGGTGCACTGAGCCGGGTCTGGATTTGTTTCATGAAATTATTTCAGAGAATAATTTTAGAAAGTGAGAGAAGAGAGAAAGAGAAAAAAAATGTAGTCAAATTTTCGTCTGTTTTACTTATCACCGATATTGTTTCCTTGCAATTGAGTCGCGGTGAGTGTTGTCACGACGTTTTCATTTATCAACGCTTAGATCTGAGTTGTTGTGAGGTGTTCAGCCATGATTTTGTTTTCCATGCAAATCATTCAAATGATTAATATACCCAATATAAATTTCATTAAGCACTAAACAATTAATCATGCATCCATCCATCACACGACATAATTTTTAGAAACACATTGGTAACATAAAGATGTAATATCCATTACAAAATTTAAAATCCAACTATAATGCATCTCAGTGTTTGAAACATTCAAAGTAAAATGAACACCCAGTCAATTTATTCGAAGTAACAAAATAAAGAACAAAAGACAGATTAGATCAAGGATCAATAACATCTGGTTCTTCCTCCATGTCCTCTTGAGGCTCCTCCTCAAAAGGTTCTTCTTCGAAGGGCTCCTCCTCTTCTTCGTGAACAGGAGCACCTTGAACCTGCAGGGCTTCCATTTGCTCTTGGAGGGTGGTGACCTGCGCCGCAAGTGTCGCGTTGGAGTGGTGAAGAGCTGCATTGGAATGTTGGAGTTCAGCAATCTGATGTTGTGCTAGATGCAGTTCATGCTCCAAACCTGCTGGATTGGGTCGCGACTCAAGCTCGATGACCCTATGACGGATACCCATTACTCCCTGGGACAAGTTGTAGTGGTAGGTATCCCGCTCCCTCTGATCAGCCCGCAATCGCTTGATTTCTCTATCGTGTGTGCGATTGCTGATGGAATTTTGTCTGGTTTCTCCAAGAGTGTTATCATACGCTGCAATCAATCCCGCAACGACCCGTTGCAAATCAAAGGGTAAGTCAACCCTGTCCGGTACATGAAACATAACAAGCAACCGATATGTTGTCGGATTCAGCCAGCTGTAATCGTCTGGTGCACGTCTATCAGGACGTATATGCTGATCCTGAAGGAAGTCCATTATCGTGTACTCAGGCTGCTCAGGCTCGCAGCCTTGCTGGTTGGAGGATGATGACTGTTCGTTGGCAATTTTCTTTCCCTTACCCCTCGTGTTTTCGTGTGGTGCCATACTGTCAGAACCCAGACAGACACAAACAAAAGAAAAAAAAAACAACCTAATGTGAGTAATCGATCTTTGGCACGCGAAAAGAAAATGTTTTTTTTTTTGGGAATTGTTGTAACTAATGTTCAAAAACAGTTACAGTTTAGAATTTTTTTGAAAATTCTAGTTCTCTGCAACCAAGGACTCTGATACCAATCTGTCACACCCCCAATTTTCACTAACGGAGTTTTACCGTGTGGGGTGTGAACCAGACCAGGATCCGAGTCATTAGTTACATCAAACACAAGTTAAGGGTTCAAATTGTAAATATATTTCCAAACGGGAAATATCAAACCAGAGTTAAAGTTTAGCGGAAGCTCATAAAAGTCAAGTTGCGCAAGCAAGCGCCCGATGAGTAAATACCAGTTCAAGTTGAAAAGATTTGAAAACCAATTCCCAAAATAAAAGGTTTTAGACAACGCACGTGCCCAAAAATCAGATTCTCCTAGCGTCCCGCAAAAGCATGCATAAGAGCAAGTGTCAACAAATGTTGGTGAGTTCACATAAGCACATAAGTATGACTAGTATAATTATGCAGTACGAATACAACAGTTTTTATTCGTATGTAAGCATGTATATTAACATTACAATCCATATCGTAGGTAGCGAGCCTAAGTTCATGTCACTAAAACGTTCGCAACCGAAGCTGACCAATTAGTTGTAGGAATAATCCTTACGTGGTTTGCCTTCCCCGTGTCTACTCGATCACGGTAAGTTTAGGCTGACATTGTCCTCAGTCCGACCGCCAGTCGGGTGGTGCATCTCGTGCCCGCTGAGTGGGGTTTGTCAGACCCCAGTAGTACTACCCAATATCCCCCTCGCTATAAACTATTAACGGTTCAATAAGTAAGGACTTTCAAAGATAAGCATTTTACGTGAACATGTAATATACGTTGGATTTCTACTTTAATCATACATCAAAGTTGTTGTGTTATCACCCAAGCCCGGGTGTAACGTGTTTGCGTGTGTTATCATCCAAAACCGGACGTAACGTAAAGGTTGTGAAACTCACCTTAGGGTGCGCTGCTACAATTTAGTAAGACTCTGAGTCTTGCGTAACTTCCGAGCACCTCAAATCCGTGATTAGCTTTGACGCGTTTTTGAGCCCGAAAGTAAACCGAAAAACTCCACCCGAACTTCCCGATAGTGCACCGTTCCCAAAATTGTTGCTACTGGTTTGCTCGGCAGTGGGTGGCGACCACCGTGATGTGCGAATGGTGGTGACATAGTAGTCGGTTGGCCGGAATCTGTGAGTTCGCCGGAAACAAAAAAAAAGGAAACGAGAGCGACAGGGACGAACTCGGTGAGAATGTGATTCAATGATGAGGTGAAGGGTTTAATCAATACCATCAATTGCAAACATAAATGAGAGTTAATCTGGATTAAATGATGAACCGTTACAGGAATTGAACCGTGTTAGGGTTTACAGTCGAGATCGTGACTGTGTGTTACGTCCCTTAAGCAAGTTTAAGCAATTGGCAGATTCAGTCCTTTTTTTTTACTAGTGTGACACAAGGTTTGAGGTAATTGCATAAAGAGCCACTCAAGTTTTTATCAAAAAAAATTTGATTTAGCAATTGGCAGGAATAGTCCCTCAGTTTTATAGAAGAATAACGAGGCTAACGGAGGGTAATTGAAAAACGTAAACGATGGCCAACCGAGTGTATGCATCTCAACACAATATAACGTGTAGCGTTTATAAGATATATAAACCTAACGACCTAATAAAATCATAGACAACAACCTCTAGTTATCCGTTTAAATTCACATAAAATCATAGTTATAACCTCATAACTATATGTTTTAAATTTCTAACAAAAATATATAAACGTTCGTACGATTACTTGGCACGTCGCCACATAAAATCATAAAATATAATGTATGTATATATACCACATAAAATCATAGATATCATTGCCACATAAAATGATAAAAACGCTTTCATTAAATCATAAAATATGATTTACATAAAATCACAAAATATAATTATTCAGGTAAGTTAACCGACGTCTAGACTCATGTGCAATGTTCGTGTAACCATTCTAGTTAACCGAAGTAACGGACGTTATCAAAATATAACACGAGCTATTAACGGGGTTAACCTGGGAAATTGCCGGTTGTCACATCATCCCCTTGTTAAGGAATTTTCGTCCCGAAAATTACCTTAAGTTGCTACAGTTTCTGTGGAAGGAATAGAAAAATTTTAGGGTTGCTACATGCGTATTGATGCAACGCGAGAAAGTGATTGCTTACGCTTCTCGGCAGTTGAAGGTACACGATAAAAATTACACCACTCATGATCTAGAGTTGGGAGTTGTGGTCTTCGCACTAAAGATTTGGAGACACTATTTATATGGTACAAAGTGCATAATTTATACGGACCACAAGAGCTTGCAGCACATTTTTTACCAGAAGGAACTTAACATAAGACAGCGTCGATGGGTCGAGTTGCTAAACGATTATGAATGTGCGATAAAGTACCATCCGGGTAAGGCTAACGTGGTAGCCGATGCCCTCAGCATAAAGAAAATGTCAAACCAAAGCGGGTTCGTGCATTGTAACTCACAATACACGCAGGACTACCTGATCAGGTCCGCAACGCTCAGATCGAAGCGCTAAAGGATGAAAACCGAGCGGCAGAATCACTTCGTGGGATGGACAAACAGTTAGAAACTAAAGCTAATGGTGCAAGGTATTTCCAAGACCGGTTATGGGTTCCTTTCTTTGGGAATTTACGTAAGCTCGTAATGGACGAATCTCATAAATCTCGATATTCAATCCATCCTGGTTCAGACAAGATGTACCATGACCTGAAGGTAGCTTACTGGTGGCCGAACATGAAAGTAGACATTGCTACATACGTGAACAAGTGCTTGACATGTTCCAAGGTTAAGGCAGAATATCAGAAACCATCAGGGTTACTCCAAAAACCAGTAATTCCCGAGTGGAAGTGGGAACACATATCAATGGACTTTATTACAAAGTTACCAAAGACCTCTAGTGGTTGTGACACTATCTGGGTGATCATTGATCGACTAACAAAGTCAGCATATTTTCTGGCCATCAAGGAAGAATACAAGACTGAGAAGCTCGCTAAAATTTATGTAAAGGAAATAGTTTCCAGGCACGGGGTGCCAATCTCCATTATCTCAGATCTGGACACCCGATTTACCTCCCACTTATGGAGATCACTTCATAAAAGGTTGGTTACACGACTTGATATGAGCTCGGCATACCACCCTCAAACGGATGGCCAAAGCGAGCGAACTATTCAAACACTTGAGGACATGCTGAGAGCATGTGTTATAGATTTCGGGAACAGTTGGGAGACTCACTTACCACTGGTGGAGTTCTCTTACAACAACAGCTACCACACGAGCATTCAAGCAGCCCCATTTGAGGCACTGTACGGGAGAAAGTGCCGATCACCTCTCTGCTGGACGGAAGTTGGGGATAGCCAACTCACCACTCCAGAACTGGTACTTAAGACATCAGAAAGGATCGTTCAGATCAGAAACCGGATGAAGGCGGCTAGGGACCGTCAAAAGAGTTACGCAGACAAAAGGTGAAAACCACTTAAGTTTGAAGTTGGTGACAGAGTTCTTTTAAAAGTGTCACCTTGGAAGGGTGTCATTCGCTTTGGTAAACGTGGCAAACTGAACCCACGCTACATTGGACCTCTTAAAATTGTCAGCAAAGTTGGCCCGATAGCGTACGAACTAAACTTACCAGAGAAATTACGTGGGGTACACAACGTCTTTCATGTGTCAAACCTGAAGAAGTGTCTATCAGATGAAAGTCTAATAGTACCACTAGACGAGATCCAAGTCGATGAACAATTGCGCTTTATTGAGGAACCGGTTGAAATCATGGATCGTGAGGTCAAGACGCTCAAACGCAGTAAGATCCTGATAGTTCGAGTTCGCTGGAACTCGAAACGTGGACCAGAGTTCACGTGGGAACGTGAAGATCAAATATGAAAGAAATACCCACAACTCTTCGACAAACAAGCAACGACGAGCAGAGGTACGAACTAAATTTCACGTCAAAGTTTTCTTCAACAAGAGGATGATGTGACAACTGAAAATTTTATTTTCATTGTGTCTAGCGAACAAGCAACGATCTTGATTTTCGGGACGAAAATTCCTTCAACAAGGGGATGATGTGACACCCGGCGAATTCAGGTGATTTTCTAGACGAACACGAACAATTATTTATATCAAACACGCATGCATTCATACATCTAATAGGAGTGTTAGATGAGTTATCGAGTTCACGAACAAGCACACACACACATGAGTCAATCGGTCCTGATTGTTGGTGACAAATTAACAAAACTATAAATGAACGAACGTAATTTATGCAATCTATGATTACATGATTTTTATGTGTACTCGTAAGCTAGATATTTTGTGCATATAGGATTCGATGCGAGATTAAGTGTACTCATTATGTGACTTTAGTTGCTAATTACTTTACGTGAGCAACTCCATGCTAACTCTATGTTTAATTATTTATTCTTTTTTTCTTTATAACTCCACTTGTAACTACATATAACAAAGATAATCAAGGTTACAAACGTGATTGTATGGATAAGAGGAATTTGAAATTCGAAATTTGTTGATGTGCCGATTACGATGGAATCCGGAACCGACTCATGTGTTAAATTATATATAAAAAAAACTCAACAAATACATTAATCTTAGCACACTCTCCACAAAACCCACGAACCCTATTATTCTTCTGATCGCAAACGGACGAAAGATCCTCCTCCATCTCTCGGTTTTGGCTTCTCCACGAGGACAGCGGCAGCCACGAACGGAGGGGAAACCCGCATCAAGGATCGGAAGCAACACGGACGCACGCGTAATTACTCGAACGTACGAATCGAAGGTACCATTTTACAAAAACCCAGTTGCCTTCAAACCATCTTTATCGTAGTCGATCTTTCTATGGGTCCTTGGAGGTTGCATTCGTTTATTTTTCGCTCCTTTAGATCAAGATGTGATGGTTTATGTACTTTGGGTGCTACGTGAGATGGGTTGCATGTGGATTCTATGTTTTGTTTTTTTTTTCTTTTTTTTTGAAAACCTACAAATCGATATATATATATATAGGTTTGGTAATGGGGTTGACGGGTTGGGGGTAATATGGGGAAGATAACCCAAGATTTGTTTATGTTTAAATTTGATTGGAACTAGATTAGTACAATAAAATTGGAACTGGCCTAGTGGTGGAGGCCTTTTGTCGCAAGTGGTTGTCCAGGTTCGAACCTGGTACACTGCAAGTTTTAGTTCTTTTTAATTTTGTTTCAGTAATAGAGATATGTCACTAAATTACAACAGGTTAACAAATGAGGAACTGGATTAAATTAACAAGTTGATCACTTGGCCTAGTGGTCATGATATAGCTACAGGGACTGTGTGGTCGTGTGTTCTAACCCTGCCCACTGACGAAAATTCCTTCAACAAGGGGATGATGTGACACCCGGCGAATTCAGGTGATTTTCTAGACGAACACGAACAATTATTTATATCAAACACGCATGCATTCATACATCTAATAGGAGTGTTAGATGAGTTATCGAGTTCACGAACAAGCACACACACACATGAGTCAATCGGTCCTGATTGTTGGTGACAAATTAACAAAACTATAAATGAACGAACGTAATTTATGCAATCTATGATTACATGATTTTTATGTGTACTCGTAAGCTAGATATTTTGTGCATATAGGATTCGATGCGAGATTAAGTGTACTCATTATGTGACTTTAGTTGCTAATTACTTTACGTGAGCAACTCCATGCTAACTCTATGTTTAATTATTTATTCTTTTTTTCTTTATAACTCCACTTGTAACTACATATAACAAAGATAATCAAGGTTACAAACGTGATTGTATGGATAAGAGGAATTTGAAATTCGAAATTTGTTGATGTGCCGATTACGATGGAATCCGGAACCGACTCATGTGTTAAATTATATATAAAAAAAACTCAACAAATACATTAATCTTAGCACACTCTCCACAAAACCCACGAACCCTATTATTCTTCTGATCGCAAACGGACGAAAGATCCTCCTCCATCTCTCGGTTTTGGCTTCTCCACGAGGACAGCGGCAGCCACGAACGGAGGGGAAACCCGCATCAAGGATCGGAAGCAACACGGACGCACGCGTAATTACTCGAACGTACGAATCGAAGGTACCATTTTACAAAAACCCAGTTGCCTTCAAACCATCTTTATCGTAGTCGATCTTTCTATGGGTCCTTGGAGGTTGCATTCGTTTATTTTTCGCTCCTTTAGATCAAGATGTGATGGTTTATGTACTTTGGGTGCTACGTGAGATGGGTTGCATGTGGATTCTATGTTTTGTTTTTTTTTTCTTTTTTTTTGAAAACCTACAAATCGATATATATATATATAGGTTTGGTAATGGGGTTGACGGGTTGGGGGTAATATGGGGAAGATAACCCAAGATTTGTTTATGTTTAAATTTGATTGGAACTAGATTAGTACAATAAAATTGGAACTGGCCTAGTGGTGGAGGCCTTTTGTCGCAAGTGGTTGTCCAGGTTCGAACCTGGTACACTGCAAGTTTTAGTTCTTTTTAATTTTGTTTCAGTAATAGAGATATGTCACTAAATTACAACAGGTTAACAAATGAGGAACTGGATTAAATTAACAAGTTGATCACTTGGCCTAGTGGTCATGATATAGCTACAGGGACTGTGTGGTCGTGTGTTCTAACCCTGCCCACTGACGAAAATTCCTTCAACAAGGGGATGATGTGACACCCGGCGAATTCAGGTGATTTTCTAGACGAACACGAACAATTATTTATATCAAACACGCATGCATTCATACATCTAATAGGAGTGTTAGATGAGTTATCGAGTTCACGAACAAGCACACACACACATGAGTCAGTCGGTCCTGATTGTTGGTGACAAATTAACAAAACTATAAATGAACGAACGTAATTTATGCAATCTATGATTACATGATTTTTATGTGTACTCGTAGGCTAGATATTTTGTGCATATAGGATTCGATGCGAGATTAAGTGTACTCATTATGTGACTTTAGTTGCTAATTACTTTACGTGAGCAACTCCATGCTAACTCTATGTTTAATTATTTATTCTTTTTTTCTTTATAACTCCACTTGTAACTACATATAACAAAGATAATCAAGGTTACAAACGTGATTGTATGGATAAGAGGAATTTGAAATTCGAAATTTGTTGATGTGCCGATTACGATGGAATCCGGAACCGACTCATGTGTTAAATTATATATAAAAAAAACTCAACAAATACATTAATCTTAGCACACTCTCCACAAAACCCACGAACCCTATTATTCTTCTGATCGCAAACGGACGAAAGATCCTCCTACATCTCTCGGTTTTGGCTTCTCCACGAGGACAGCGGCAGCCACGAACGGAGGGGAAACCCGCATCAAGGATCGGAAGCTACACGGATGCACGCGTAATTACTCGAACGTACGAATCGAAGGTACCATTTTACAAAAAACCCAGTTGCCTTCAAACCGTCTTTATCGTAGTCTATCTTTCTATGGGTCCTTGGAGGTTGCATTCGTTTATTTTTCGCTCCTTTAGATCAAGATGTGATGGTTTTGTACTTTGGGTGCTACGTGAGATGGGTTGCATGTGGATTCTATGTTTCGTTTTTTTTTTCTTTTTTTTTTTTGAAAACCTGCAAATCGATATATATATATATATATATATATAGGTTTGGTAATGGGGTTGACGGGTTGGGGGTAATATGGGGAAGATAACCCGAGATTTGTTTATGTTTAAATTTGATTGGAACTGGATTAGTACAATAGAATTGGAACTGGCCTAGTGGTGGAGGCCTTATGTCGCAAGTGGTTGTCCAGGTTCGAACCTGGTACACTGCAAGTTTTAGTTCTTTTTAATTTTGTTTTAGTAATAGAGATATGTCACCAAATTACAACAGGTTAACAAATGTGGAACTGGATTAAATTAACAAGTTGATCACTTGGCCTAGTGGTTATGATATAGCTACAGGGACTGTGTGGTCGCGTGTTCTAACCCTGCCTACTACTACC
>JBCNJP010001069.1:0-56077 GCA_039602395.1 Deinandra increscens subsp. villosa | reverse complement strand
CAATTTGATAACGGTTTGTCAGGCCGTTTCAAATCCCCAACTAGATTGATTTGTAGTAGTGGTAAGTTAGGGTTATCGAACCAAGGGAATATGTGGAAATTGACTAGTCAATTAACTAAGTTAACTAATTTTACTGTTTACCTAAAATTAACTAAGGTTGCCACTTGGCTGTTTTGGTTGATTGAGTGATTTAACTAACAAATTAACTAACTTTAACCTAAAAACTTAATTGAATTCAAATGAGACGAATCTAACCACTTCTGGATCCTGGTTGGCTACCGATCTAGAAAAACCTAATTCCTTAACCGTGACACATAGACATGCCCCCCAATTACTTCCTTGACCTAATAACCTAGTTTCCTAATGGGCTGATTAGTCCTGCCGCAAGAAAGTGCTAGATCAATAAACAGTGGACCACTAAAACCCTAGATTACTAGTTAATTTTAACAATTCCGCATGTAGGTATTCAACGGTAGCAAGTATTCCGGAATAACTAGTTAAGAAATAGGTTAATCATAGAACGAATCCACCAACCAATCACCAAAAGCGGTTAGTGGTGGATTAGCCGGACATGGCTAATGAAACAAACATGAACATAATAAAAGATTGCATTAAACTAACGTACCGAATGATTCAAATCTCTCAAAAAGCTCCAAAACAAGGTGAAATTCGCAAACCCTAAGCCTCTGGTCGCACACTGAAGATTGATATCTCCCAAAACTTCACAAATAAGTTTAAATAGAAAACCCTAATCTAAAACTTCTGCCGACCAATTCGGGGCGTACCGCCCCAAAGTTGGGGATTCTGGGCGTACCGCCCGGATTGCAAATCTTCGGCCGCTCTCTAAACTTTAGGGCGTACCGCCCTGACTTCTTCTCTTCTGGGCGTACCGCCCTGATTTGAATCTCAGGAACTTTCTTCAATTTTCTTCTAAGTCTTCACTCGTTCCCGCTCTGCTCTCGAACCTTGTACCAGCCAGCTTCCAATTCTTCGTAAAACTCCATTCCTAGCTCATTAAGCTTACGGTACCTCACAACACAAAAACCCGTGAAAATGCGACATAATCCAATCATTATTATAATTAAATATAGCAAAATAAGCACAATAATGACGACACATTGGACTAACATCAAGTGTATTCCTCAACTTCAGATCCAGACATCTTGGAGTTCAGAAATTCTCCCTCCAGTTTCTTGACTTGATCCCGAGGGCAGTACTCCACCATGATCAGCTCCTTAAACGCTTCCCAATCCATGTTGTTAGCCGCATTTACCCCAATCATCTGAATTTCAGCGTTCCACCAGGAGAGAGCAGCTCCCTCGAAAGTACCAGTCGCAAATTTCACTTTGCTCTCAGCAGGGCAGTTGCACATAGAGAAGACCTTCTCAGACTTCTCGATCCACATGAGGAGTCCCACCGCTCCTTCCTCGCCGGAAAAAGTCATTGGCTTACAATCCATGAAGGACTTAAACGTGCAGTGATGGTGGTTTCCTGATGCAATGATAGTTCGGGTTTTAAGTTTAAACAGGTCAAAATACAATTGCTTTGTGCCTTAACCGGCATAATAATTACCCTGAGTGGCGTACGCAGCTTGGACGGCTGCCACAGCGGCTTGCACGTGCTCGTTTATCATAGCTTGTAGTTGTGCAGGCGTCATGTTAATGTTGCTCCTCCCGTGTCCTCTTCCAGACATCTTGCTGGACAGTTAAAGTAGCCAGTGTTCAGTCACAGTTATACCTTATACATATCCCATAATATGTATATCGACAGTTCCCCGTTATCCCACTATTAGTCCAGAAAAATTTTCGTGCAAAATCGAGGCGTCGTCGGAGAACGTCGTAAGTCGTAAGTAGCTATCGTCGAAAGTCGGCTTTCCCCATAAAGTCACCGTCGGCGTAGTCATCGTAGTAGAAATCAGGACGTAGCGTGCAGCATCGTTTCGTTGTCGCTTTCCCCCGAATAGTGTGCGTATTAGCGTTCGCATCTCGTATTCGTGTGTGAAAATTTTCCTAAGGTTTTTCCGTTAGACTACCTAGACACGGTCTATATATATACTTATATATATATATATATATATACATATGGAGTATTTACTTACACAGCAGAGCGAGTATCCCAGGTTGGCACGTAAAAATGTTGTTTTGGGAATTTTGTTTGTTCGTTTGTAACTAAGGTTTCAAGTTGCAGTTTCCAAATCGTTTTTCAAAATGATTCCAGTTCTCTGCAACTTATGGCTCTGATACCAATCTGTCACACCCCCAATTAACCACTAACGGAGTTTACACCGTTAAGGGGTGCGAGCAAACCAGGACCACAACCATTAGTTACAAATACTAAACGAATCAGAGTATAATTCAAACATTCATCATAAAACAGTTTCAAAAGTTACGCAGCGGAATAAAACATCAGTAACTTAGCACTAACCACGTGCTTTACAAAATCATTGTTTAGAAATCCCAGTTTAGTTTTAAATGAAAGAAAAACATCTTCATGTGCCATGCCAACCTCCAGCGGATACTCCTCAACGATCTGCAAAAGTGAAAACCACACAAGTGTCAACCTAACGGTTGGTGAGTTCACGGTGGGCATGACATGCATTGGCCCGGTCTCATAATCGTATTCATCAACATATAAATAAGTAATAGATTTGCAAAACATTGCCAAGTGTTGAATTACCGAATATGCACTAGTTAAGTAAAAGTTAAAGCGGTCAACCGATATCGCGGGTAGCTAATCCGGTTTCCATGCACTAAGGAAGTTCGTACCAAAGCTGACGTAACAGAGTTCGGCATTTGCCGATGGTTTGCGCCTCCAGTTGTGTTCCTCATGGGACCCACAACTAAAATAGGCTGATATTGAACTCTGTTCGGCCTCCAACCGGTTGGCTACACATTTGTGTACCGCGGAGCAGGGTTGTCAACCCTCAGTAGATCTACCCAACATCTCCTCGCTTCACAGATTAATGGTACTAAATTGTTGAGGACTTTTCAGTTTTAAGGCATCCTTAGAAATCATGTGATATCATTTGGTTTAGACTTTAACCTACACTAGTCATATTAAAAATGTTTATTCTGGATTTCATTTGAAATCCTAAAAAGAGCTTAAGTGTCAAAATGGTTGTTCCGGATTTCCTTTGAAATCCCAAGCGTTATCGAATAGTTGGTTGCGGATTTCATTTGAAATCCCAAGGATGGACAGTTGTAAGTGCTTCCCATAAAATACTCCAACTCCCATAGCAGATATCCCATTTGGCGATACCTCAAAATGTCAGCGTTGTTTTTCGTTTAGTATGTTCGTTGTGACCCAAACGGGATCACAATTAAGGGTTTGTGAAACTCACCTTAGGTTGCTCGGCTACACTTGCTAATTAATCCAAGTATTGCTTAATGAAGACCTATGAACACGTTTAGGTCTTAAGTATTAGTTTTGTGTCTAATCTTTAACTTAACGTCACTATGGCCCATAACATAGCACGTTGGAACTACGACTTGACATACCGACACACGACACCGATGGTTGATCATAAGCAGGGGTTCACATAAATCAGAAATCAAACATGTTTCATCATAGCATAATCATGTAAGTCATAGCATAACATTCAAATAAGTTGCACAAGTTTGGGTTTAGGTCTGGTCACAGTTTCGCTAGTCCAAATTCGCTAGGCAGTTTCGCTGTGTGCACGGGCAGCACTCTCGCTAGGCAATACCCGATGACACAGTTTCTAGGCCTGTAAACGAACCAAACGTTCAGCGAACGTTCATCGAACCGTTCGGCGGGAAGTTCGTTTATGTTCGTTTATTTAATAAATGAACGAACACGAATATAATTTTTCGTCCGTTTAATTAAATGAACGAACATGAACAAATGTCACGTTCGTTCATTTATGTTCGTGAACGTTCGTTTATTTATGTTCGTTTATATGTGTATGTTTATGTTCGTTTATATGTGTATGTTTATGTTCGTTTATTTGTGTTTGTTTATTTTCATTTATATAATACTATAAAATATTTTTCAATTAATAAACTAGTAAATAATTTTTTGGATGAATTTTATGAATTTTGGAAACTATGAACCTCTTAACTATACATTTAGATGTGTTTGTTTAAATTTAAACTTGTTGCTGTTCGTTTAACACACAATATGGTTTTGTTTGTTATAGTTTTGTTCGTTTATGAATTTGTTCGTTTATGCTCATGTTCGTTTATGTTCGTTGATGTTCATGAACCGTTCGTTTAGTTTTAAACGAACGAACACGAACATTTCCATTCGCTTAACGAACGAACACGAACAAGAAAAATGTGTTCGACTAATGTTCGTGTTCATGTTCGTGTTCGCTTAAAATTAAATGAACGAACACGAACATACCCATGTTCGTATTTGTTCGGTTCGTTTACAGGCCTAACAGTTTCGCTAGGCTAGTTTCGCTCGAAACTGTTGGCACAGTTTCGCTAGCCTAGTTTCGCCCGAAACTGGTTGAACTTTCGTTCAGGGATTGTTTCGCTCGATAGTTTCGTTCACTGGCGACACTACAGTTTCGCTGTATAGTGTCGCCTGAAGGAGATGTACATAATTTCGCTATGCAGTTTCGCCCAGAGAACATGCAGTGTCGCTGGTCGCGAAAAACTCACAAATCAGCCTAAAAGTCAACCTAACAGCTTCCATACTTCATGTGATTCAATATTTAGCATGTATGATCATTTACCAACATAAAACAGTAAGCTTTAACACCTTAAACATGGGTTTTCATCATCAAATCACCAAAAACACATTTTAAACCTAAAATGACTAAAATGGCATAAATCTTCATTATGGATGGATTTCAAACGTAAAGTTACAGACTTTATGGTAGATCTAGCATCCCTAAACATTATCTCAGAAGCATACACGATTTCATGAAGGTTTGGGCATGCTTTAAGGTAAAACACATAGAAAACACATAGAAATGGTTTTTGGAACTCACGGTTCGATCTCCAAGCTCAATGGATGATGGTTCGGGGCTGAGATCTCGATGGCTCGGTGTGATTCTCGGCTGACCAGATTTCCAGGAGAAAAGATGGAGAGTGTGTGTGTTTTGTGTAAAAGAGGCAAATGGGAGAAACTAGGGTTTATTAAGATATTATATATCAGGGCTTCGTAGTTTCGCTGGCCAGGCGAAACTGGCTCTGATCTCGTGAAATCCGAACAGCTTGGCTAGCTTCCGGGCGAATCTGTAGTTTCGCTCGGTAGTTTCGCCGGCAACCGAAAACATTCAATTTTTCACATAATCAAGAATTTACAATTTGTTATGCTATTAATAATATTAAATCATGCGTTCAAATCACATTGCACGTAATGACAATAAATAAATGAACACATAACACATATGGACGGGTTCGTTGATCAACCAAAGGACGTGGACGTATTCGGCCTAGTTAAGCATTAGTTACTAAGTTAACACTTATAACGTAACTAACGTAGATTGTCTAACGGAAGTTAACCTTGGAATTCTCGGATGTCACAAGATCAGTTCGGATAAGTTCATTCATATGAAGTCTCAGTTCGGTAACATGTTCAGATCTCAGTTCGGATCATTTTGAGTTCGCTCTACTTCCGGTTCGGACTAGTTCGGGTGATTGTGTGAAGTGTTATTTCAAATCTAGTTCGGATCCACTTCGGACCAGTTCGTTTCAATAGTCCAATTCGGGTCTACTTCGGCTCAGTTCGTTTTAAGTATATTCACTTCGGAGAGTTCGGTTGAACAGAATTTGAAACTTATCGGATGTCTGATTTCCAAGCTTTTGCTGTTATGCAAAACGCGATGCAATCCTTGATCAATTTTGGTAATGAAATATGAACAAGTCAGAAAGTTCCCAAGTTATTATAATTCGAGGATTATCATGTCACACCCCGACCGACGGCGGAAACGTCGGGGCATGATGATTGTCTAGATGTACACAACACTAATTAATGTTGCGATATTCTTTATCAACCCATTTCATATAATATAAGTAATCAATACAAAGCATGATATATTCAACAACAATGAAACAAATTAACTTATTTAATTAGGTCACACTAAGTCCACATGCGATCCTATGGTGTCATCAATCATGGCAAAACATCATCAATTTGCATAACCTACAACATGTGTAAAATAAAGGTCAACTACGAATAGTTGGTGAGTAAACATAGGTTTAGCATACTGTTATACCCTGAATTCCGGCCCTAATTTCACTAACGCTCTTTGACAGGTTTGGACCCCTGGATGTCGAGCATCCAGGGACTGCATTTGGCTTATCGGGACCCAAGATTCTCATACTTATGTTATTCCCTATTTGATTACTTTCCTAGGATGTAATGAATCCAGGGTTTATTTGATGTGTTGTTTAGTGTATATGAAAAATGGGGTCCTACACTATCAAATTTTAAATTTATAGAACTGGTTATTCACCAGGGGACTATACCAACACACTAAGGCAAGTATACCTGTCGTGCGTAGCACAGTATTGGTAAACACCGGGTTGTCGAACCTCAGGGACACGAACTTGTTGAAAACAGTCGATTTATAATTCAGCCGGTTTTTGTTTTATCTTGAAAATGGATTTTAATTTGGAAAACTGAAAATGACAGTAATTAAATTGTTGTTTGGAAAGACAGAGTTTGGTAAAGGATCACTTAGGCATGGCTCCTCCAACTTAGGTTTGACAGGTGTATCGGTAATGCGTTCTAACTTATCTCTGGAATGAACTGGTTTCCTAAGACAAGGCTACCTAGTTCCTATGGATAGATTCACAGTTCAGGGTTATAGACACGCCCTAAACGGTTCAG
This sequence comes from Deinandra increscens subsp. villosa, assembly GCA_039602395.1. Classification (NCBI taxonomy): domain Eukaryota; kingdom Viridiplantae; phylum Streptophyta; class Magnoliopsida; order Asterales; family Asteraceae; genus Deinandra; species Deinandra increscens. The sequence continues at coordinate 49,270 of JBCNJP010001069.1, read as the reverse complement.
GGTTATAGACACGCCCTAAACGGTTACTACTGTTCCATGGTTAAGTACTGATAAGGTTGCGGTTTATGAAGTGCCCCAGGCTGGGTCCCGAGTTATCGGTGGCTCAAATCACAACTGGTCGAAGGGTTAGGATAGGTATGGCCCTAATGGTCCTAGAGTTGTGAAGCGGTTACAATTGGGTTGATAGGTTGACCTAGTAGGTCCTAGACACGACTAAGTAGGAACAGACCCGAGTTATCGGTGAATGCTTGACTACTCGACAATGGGAAGGGTAGCTATTAGCTAAGGGTAAGGTGATTTCTCACTCAAACTCTATGGTGGACTCCTAATCGAATTCTAGGGTTTCCCTGATGATCGTGACTATTTCTAGTTCACGCGTACGCCGCAGATTCTGTTGTTCGGCTATACAATAGTTCCCTAACGATAGAAGGCTTTGCAAGCTAGGATTAGGGTTCCACAAGACCAGAGATTGACTAGATACAATAAGGAATTCAATTCATCAACCAGATCAAAGTAATCATAACTTTTACTTCATAAATGCAAATGTAAACGAAAAACCGATACTTATAAAGTCAAACCATGGTTGGATTCGCCTCGCCTAAGCGATACGATGAGTTTAGCCAACCATGTTAATGTTTAAACATAAACAAATTAGATCTAAACAAAAGTTCATGGTTAAATGTAAATACAATACCAAATGGAAGCTCGAAATGGTGAAAAACGCTAAATCGCGACTCGTCGAATGCTTTGAATCTTCAATTCTTCGAAGGGCTTCAATGAGGGCTTTCTTTGGCTTCTCTTCAGCTCTCCCAGATGTTTTGAATGGTGGAAATGAGCCCTCTATTTATAGGGGCCGAAATCACGAAACTTCCAAAAATGGGTTTTTGGTCTGTCGCGGCCTGCTATCCAGGGACAGGGTGCTTCACGGCTTGGACAGGATCTTCGCGGCCTGGCTATCCAGGGACAGGGTGCTTCACGCCCTGGACAGGATCTTCACGGCCGTGAAGGCTCTCACAGCTTGCAGATCAAGCCGTGACACAGTTTTAACCGGTGACTGGTTTGCGGCTCAGTGTCCCAGCTTGGTCAGGATCTTCACAGCTTGGTCTAGGCCGTGACAGGGTGTCTCACAGCCTGCAAGCCGTGAAGTTTTTCTGCACTTTTTGATTTTGACTTCTGCATTTGACCGGTTGACCCGAACTTTGACTTTTCTTCATTTTCACCTCGTTTTCCGTGCCAAACTTGTTTTAACCTGAAATCTCACAATAATCATCAGAAACAATTATAATTTAATATTTTCAAGGTTATTTTGAAGTTTCCAGCCCGAAATCGACTATATTTTCATATCCAAAACCACACACATCAAACATCCCCATACTTGAACATTGCTTGTCCCCAAGCAATCATTTTTAATCTCGACACTACTACAACTCTATCTTAACCACATAGACATCTAGGTGTACATATTCGGTCCGTAAGATTTACAATTAATACTAGGGTTTACAACCTCATAGGTTTTAATGAATTTGAAAACTCACAAAATCTCTCAACCAAATAATGCGAACCATTTTTTTCTATCATTTTTTTCACTCAACTCACCAAATCACTCGACCTATGGGTGTAATATTTGAAGTGAACGCTCAGGTCAAGCATATCTAAGTGTTTCTTGGGTTTATATATATGATCGTGCCGCCGAGTTCGTTATGGGATCCGACCAAAGAATGGAGGGGGGTACTCAAACGTTTGCTCACATATACGGGTGTATGAGCTACCACCCAAACGTATATCTTGGCGTATACGTACAGCCGTTTCACAATTTTCATTGTGATTTATTTATTTCTATTTTTTTCTTTAGATTGATTTAGGGTTTTACAACCTTTCAATGCAAGACTAAATTTTGGATTTTTTTTTAATATAAATATACTGGAGTTATGCAGAAAGTCCAGTATCTTCGGGCAATTGACGACCCGGAGAAGATCCATTACGTCTCAAGGCGATTAATTTGACACGGTCTCAACATAAACCTAGAACATGTTTTAGATATACGACATCCCTCATAACTATAATTTTTTCATTTTTCACCTAAAAAGATTTTTCTCTTTTGTAGGCTTAATCTCACAAGGGAAATCGGGTGAGTGGGTTTTTGTTGGTTCACAAAACTCGATCGAAAGACTTTGATCATGTGATTTTTATAAAAATAAACTTTTAAGGAATACCGTTCTTGCGACTTGCAGACACGATAAGGCACAAGTAAATTATCTATGGTTTACGTTAAAATTGGTGTACTTTCGTGTCATGTGAGATTGGGAAAAAATTTAAACATTTGGGATTTTGATGGTGTTGGGATGTCACTTATTTCAGCACAATGTTATCCAACCCTTGCATCCCCATACTTAAAACCTACATTGTCCCCAATGTAGAATAAAACTATAGAAACAAAGAGATGCAAGGAAATAAGAAAGTGACTCCCCTATCAGCAAAAAGTCGCCAGCTAAGCACAGCACACATCAAATCAATCTCTTCTAGCCAATCCATATCTTCAAGCAATTAAAGTCCTGCAAGACAAACAAAAAACAAAACACACCAAAAAGAAAAATCAAAGTAAATTAAACATCGGGTTCCCTTCAGGATGCGCTTAATTTATTAACGAGTCGTTAGCTAGACTCGACCGCCCACCTCAATCAGGTGGTTTCTCCTTTATCTGCTTCCCACTGAGACCATGCGGACTCTTCCTTGTCTCATCACCCCAAGGTGGTTTTCTAGTAGACAGTGGGTGGGGTTTGTACCATTGCACTTCATCTGGCCACCAGTTTTTGAATTTTCCCGGTCCAAATTTGATTGACCGGAGGTATTGAAGGAGTTGGTCAATAAAATTAAGGATGCTCGGGCCTCCCCATACTTGAGCGTTTGGCCGATCCTGCTCAGAAAGTGTTGCAATATGTGGCTTCTGAAGGTTTGGTGGCAATTCACTCTCATGCTTGGCCACGGCTAGGTGGTCCAGGATCTCTGGAGGTTGTTGCGAGACCTCCTCTTGCGGCTCCATTTCCACCACCATATCAGGTGGTTTTTCTTTTAAGTCATTCTGAGGCTTCAACAGTGCCTCAATCTTCGTAAGATCATGTTCTGGGTCGAATGGCCCAGTCTCTTCAACCTCGAGTGGTGCAGTTAGCCACTCATCTCCAAACTCCGCAAGCATTTCAGCCTCAAAGGCTTCCTTTTCGTCTGGCGGCTCTTCCTTAGGATCCCCATACTTGGGGTCTTCCATATCTTCACCTTCAACTACTTCGTCTTCTTCATGTGATTCCTTCGGTAAGTATTGTAGTGTATCCTTCTCGCCAAATGTGTGTGATTCAAATGGGTCACTTTCAAGCGCGTCATCTTTAACAACTTTGTAGACCTGCTCCTCTTGCTTTAGGTAATGTGGGACTGGAAGTATGAAATATGATGAATTGTCTTCATAATCGAATGTGTCCTGGTCCATTACTGTCTCTAGCTTCATGTCTTGATCACTTCTATTATGATATGTGAAGGCTTGCTCTTTGCTCTCGTATTCATCTTCGGTGATCCCCATGCGTTGTGTGATTTCTCTGAGTTGCTCATCTATGCGACTAGATAGTTCCACGGAAATTCTAGATTGAACTTCAAGCTCTTGCAAGCTTTGCATTCTTTTCTCTGATCGCTCAGCAACTCTCTTGATATGCTCATTCGAACTCTTTGTATGCTCTATCATCTCTTTCATCAAATCACGAAGGCTGGGTCCTTCCTCTAAAATTTCCATATAATCTTGTTGCGATTGCCAGTAGCCATCGTATCATGCAGTGATCTCCTCTGAATAAGGAGAGAACCGTGTAAAGTGCGTTGTTTCCTCCGATAGCTCAGTAACTTTCCAGTTAGGCTCCCTCGAACTCTTCATATACTCGATCATATCTTTCATCATCTCACGGAGGCTAGGTCCTTCCCCTGTATAAGGGCAGTACTGTGTATTGTGAGGATCCCCGCAGAATTCACACCATTCTCTTGTATAGCACTCCTCGTGATCCTGGTGGTAATCTTGATTGTAGTTCCCGAAGTGATACTCCATGGGACTCATTCCAAATGTTGCTCAATTCGAGAAGATTCACGAGTGCGAGATAGGATTAAAGGAATTTAAGTAACAATAATAAAAAATATATAAAAAAATAAATAAATAAATGAAAAAATGAACAAAAATAGCAAAAACAAATATTCACAAAGCTAAACTACTAATGACAACTATTCTTAATGCTACCGTGTCCCCGGCAACGGCGCCAAAAACTTGATGTGTTGTTTAGTGTATATGAAAAATGGGGTCCTACACTATCAAATTTTAAATTTATAGAACTGGTTATTCACCAGGGGACTATACCAACACACTAAGGCAAGTATACCTGTCGTGCGTAGCACAGTATTGGTAAACACCGGGTTGTCGAACCTCAGGGACACGAACTTGTTGAAAACAGTCGATTTATAATTCAGCCGGTTTTTGTTTTATCTTGAAAATGGATTTTAATTTGGAAAACTGAAAATGACAGTAATTAAATTGTTGTTTGGAAAGACAGAGTTTGGTAAAGGATCACTTAGGCATGGCTCCTCCAACTTAGGTTTGACAGGTGTATCGGTAATGCGTTCTAACTTATCTCTGGAATGAACTGGTTTCCTAAGACAAGGCTACCTAGTTCCTGTGGATAGATTCACAGTTCAGGGTTATAGACACGCCCTAAATGGTTACTACTGTTCCATGGTTAAGTACTGATAAGGTTGCGGTTTATGAAATGCCCCAGGCTGGGTCCCGAGTTATCGGTGGCTCACTCACAACTGGTCGAAGGGTTAGGATAGGTATGGCCCTAATGGTCCTAGAGTTGTGAAGCGGTTACAATTGGGTTGATAGGTTGACCTAGTAGGTCCTAGACACGACTAAGTAGGAACAGACCCGAGTTATCGGTGAATGCTTGACTACTCGACAATGGGAAGGGTAGCTATTAGCTAAGGGTAAGGTGATTTCTCACTCAAACTCTATGGTGGACTCCTAATCGAATTCTAGGGTTTCCCTGATGATCGTGACTATTTCTAGTTCACGCGTACGCCGCAGATTCTGTTGTTCGGCTATACAATAGTTCCCTAACGATAGAAGGCTTTGCAAGCTAGGATTAGGGTTCCACAAGACCAGAGATTGACTAGATACAATAAGGAATTCAGTTCATCAACCAGATCAAAGCAATCATAACTTTTACTTCATAAATGCAAATGTAAACGAAAAACCGATACTTATAAAGTCAAACCATGGTTGGATTCGCCTCGCCTAAGCGATACGATGAGTTTAGCCAACCATGTTAATGTTTAAACATAAACAAATCAGATCTAAACAAAAGTTCATGGTTAAATGTAAATACAATACCAAATGGAAGCTCGAAATGGTGAAAAACGCTAAATCGCGACTCGTCGAATGCTTTGAATCTTCAATTCTTCGAAGGGCTTCAACGAGGGCTTTCTTTGGCTTCTCTTCTGCTCTCCCAGATGTTTTGAATGGTGGAAATGAGCCCTCTATTTATAGGGGCCGAAATCACGAAACTTCCAAAAATGGGTTTTTGGTCTGTCATGGCCTGCTATCCAGGGACAGGGTGCTTCACGGCCTGGACAGGATCTTCACGGCCTGGCTATCCAGGGACAGGGTGCTTCACGGCCTGGACAGGATCTTCACGGCCGTGAAGGCTCTCACAGCTTGCAGGTCAAGCCGTGACACAGTTTTCACCGGTGACTGGTTTGCGGCTCAGTGTCCCAGCTTGGTCAGGATCTTCACAGCTTGGTCTAGGCCGTGACAGGGTGTCTCACAGCCTGCAAGCCGTGAAGTTTTTCTGCACTTTTTGATTTTGACTTCTGCGTTTGACCGGTTGACCCGAACTTTGACTTTTCTTCATTTTCACCTCGTTTTCTGTGCCAAACTTGTTTTAACCTGAAATCTCACAATAATCATCAGAAAAAATTATAATTTAATATTTTCACGGTTATTTTGAAGTTTCCAGCCCGAAATCGACTATATTTTCATATCCAAAACCACACACATCATTATTTATCTGTAGTGTCTGATCCCAGCATGCACGGATACCCTGCATGCTATGGCAATATTACTAACATTTTCTTTGACTCCATGTGATCGAATCAGGTACGAAAGAACACGCAATGGTCATATGGACTCAGTCAAAGCTGGAACACGTGTGGAAATGAAGACTCGCCGTCAAGTTCGGTCAAATAACGACCGGAAGTCGTTGGAAGGGCAATCCCAAGAATCTCGGAGTAATAGTTAGGGATCATCTTGTATTTAAAGGCAGCTTAGGGTCTGCATTTTCACTTACGTTCACCTGTATTCGCACTCACTCACTTAGAAATCAGCTGCAAACCTCTGTAATCGAACATAATTTTGTGCAATAAATAGGCAACGTGTGTTATCGTTGCCGAAGGGTTTTTTATGCCGGCAATCCTTGAAGACATTCAAGGAATTAGGGCTTTTCCCCTTTCAAATCTCGTTGTCTTTAGTTGCATTTAGGGAAGTTGTTGTTTGTGTTTCCATACATTTTCATCTAACCTTGGATATTTGCTTACAAACTTGATTTCTGAAAACTTACATCCAGGGCACCATACCTCACAAACTAATTTGGTTACTTAATTTACCTGCATTATTTTGGACCAAAACAATTTGGCGCCCACCGTGGGGCAATTGGTCTCAATATTTTTCCAAGCTCTTGCTAGATTTATCTTGAATTTGATTTTTACAAAGATCTATCAAAAAATGGCAACACAACCGAGTACCTCGAATGCGACCACCCCTGCAAACACTTCTACTACAACCAACACTGCGCTACCTCCTCCACCACCACGAGTTACCTTGACAACAACTGATCCTGTGAACCGTAACACTAGCAGAACCACCACTCAAGGGGTCACAGGATCAGGACGTGCTGGAGAGATCCCAATAATGGCTTCCACTGATGAACTCCTTGCCATGTTTGCAAAAGTACATCAATATATGGAGCAACAACAGAAAGTGAACCAGGATATGTACAGAGAGGTAGCCAGGCTAAGGTCAGAAATCAATAGGGCAGATCATACACCCGTATCTCCTGTCTAGGCTAGAAGGCTACAGTACAACAACCCTGGAAATGGGTCTAGCTTGGCAGACGACGTTCGAACAATAGAACCGAGATCCACACTTGCTGCTTATACTACCCTGGCCGACAGGCCCAGGATGTCTACATTCAGGGACTCCGGTGTGAATCCTGGGGGAACAACTACCCAGGATACTGGTAACATCCTTGAAACTCCTAACCTTAATGCCCGTACTAACGAATCTGTGCAGGATACAGGTGTAAGCCCAATAGTGGCCAAGGAACTCAAGAAATTAAAGGAGATGATCTCGAGTGTGCCAGGAGTAGTTCAACCTATCCCTGAAGTAGCACCAACGAGTCACCGACTTTCAAGGTTCGCTCCCCCGATATGTGACGTGGAAATACCCAAGAGGTTCCAGACTCCCAGCATGAGACTATACGACGGCACAATAGATCTGGAGGAACACGTGGCTCAATATATGGAAAGAATGGAGGTGATCTACATGCCCCCTGATATCAAGGAGGCATGCTTGTGTAAAGGTTTTGGTTCAAAACTCACAGGTTCAGCTCTAAAGTGGCTGCTGAGTATTCCACCCTTTTCTATTCCATCTTTCTCTCATTTAATTAACTTGTTCAATAACCAATTCTCTTGCAGTCGTAGCTTTGAGAAACTAACAAGTATCCAGAATGATAATGAGTCTATAAGAGATTATGTGAACAGGTTTAGCAAGGAGACCCTGGATATCCCCAACATGGATATGGCCACAGCCGTCCAGGCATTCAAGATGGGACTCAAGAAAAATTCAACTTTCTATCAAGATCTCGTAATGAACCCATTTCACAGGCTTGATGAAATAAGGCATAGAGCTCTGCGATTCATCAGATTGGAAGAGCACAGGAAGATACAGGAGAAAGCCGACATTGCCCCAGGATACGGCTCTTCCAACAGGAAATCCAAGTCAGCACATCCAAGGTCCCAAAGGCCTAAACCCTATTCCAAACCCGATAATCCAAGGGTTAATAGGGTTGACCAGGATGAAGACGAGGATGACGAAGAATATCCTACTTTTAACGAATTTTGCTTTGCCACTGACATTGCAGGTGTGATTAACGCTATGCAGGACTTGGGGGACAAAGCAAGATGGCCTAAGAAGACAGACAAACAAGCAGCGTGGAAAGATAAGTCCAAATTGTGTGCATACCACGAGGACTTTGGTCATTTAACCGAGGATTGTATAGCTATGCGTAAGGAAATCAGCTATCTGCTGAGCAAAGGATTCCTAAAAGAACTCTTGGGGAAAGAGAAGAGACAGATCCTGGGGCACTGACCAGACCCTGGATGCAGAGAGATCACGCGGACATCCTGAGCGGGCAGCATCCCCATCTCCGGATGAAAAGGTAATCTATTTTATTTATGGTGGATCTGATATATGTGGCACTTCTTATTCTGCAGCTAAAAGGCACGCGAGGGAAACCAAATCAGATATACCCAGGAAATCTATCAAAGCCTCAATACAAGCAGATGTTAAGGATGTTACCTTCGGTGAAGATGAAAGGTGCAATGTCATGGACGCTCACCATGATGGGCTCGTGATTACCCTCTACATAGCCAACCATTTCATAAAGAGGATCCTGATTGATGGGGGCAGTTCTGTAAACATTATTCAGCTTGAAACATTGACGAAAATGGGGATACCCCAGGATGAAGTGATCACCAAATCCACAGTTCTCGTGGGTTTCAGTGGGGAAACAAAGAACACCCTGGGGGAAGTAAAACTACCAGTTTACGTGGAGGGAGTGAACTTGATGCAACATTTTTGTGTAATGGATGCACCGTCCGGATACAACATCATCCTGGGCAGACCCTGGATTCACGACATGAAAGCTGTCCCCTCTACGTATCATCAGTGCGTCAAACTGACCACACCCTGGGTAGTGGTTACCATCCACAGTGACCAACAGGAGGCAAAATATTGTTACACTTCGGCCATGAAGATTTCAGCCAAAGCCCGTCAAGGATAGCTATTAAATAAAAAGGCCAAGTATGTCCTAGAAGCAAGGGAACAGGACGTAAAACAAGTTGTCCTAGACCCTATGCATCCTGGGAAAAAAGTATTGATTGGTACTAACATCCCTGGTCCTATTAAAGAAGAACTGGTGAAATTTCTCCGCTCTAGGATGACAATATTCGCATGGAGCACGGAAGACATGACATGTATATCAAAAAAAATTATAACACATAAACTTGGCATTGATCCTTCTTACAGGCCCGTGAATGAAAATATGCCCCTGAAAAGCATGTGATAATTCAAGAGGAAGTAGACCGTTTACTAAAGTACAAGATGATCAGGGAGGTTAAATTCCCAAGATGGTTGGCGAATGTGGTGGTGGTGGAAAAGAAAAACGGCAAGTGGAGGGTCTGTGTGGATTATACAGACCTGAACTGTGAATGCCCTAAAGATCCTTTCCCTTTACCACACATTGATTCAATGGTGGATGCAACGACAGGCCATGAGATGCTAAAATTCATGGATGCCACCTCTAGATTTCAACAAATTCAGATGGAACCTAGCGATCAAGAGGATACAGCCTTCATTACACTAACAGGTATTTATTGTTATGTTGTTATGCCTTTTCGACTAAGAAATGTAGGGGCAACATACCAGAGACTGGTAAATATGATGTTCAAGGAGAAGCTTGGAGACACCAAGGAGGTATATATAGATGACATGGTGGTAAAGTCCCTAGATATCAACACCCATATCCAGGATGTCAGGGAATCCTTTGACATCCTAGATAGGTACAATATGAAACTGAATCCGGAGAAGTGTCATTTTGGAGTGGGTGCTGGCAAATTTCTGGGCTACATGTTGACCAAAAGAGGAATTGAAGCTAGCCCGGAACAGATTCGTGCTATAATGAACATGAAGTCACTAGAATAAACCAAGGATGTACAAAGGTTAACAGGCCGGTTAGCAGCCCTGAATAGATTCAATCCCAAATCCTCAAAAAGATGCAGAGATTTTTATGATATTCTGAGGAAGAATAAGAAGTTCGAATGGACGACCCGGCATGAACAAGCCTTCCAGGACCTGAAATCTTATCTATCCTCGGCACCACTCCTGATGAAGCCGAATCCAGGGGAGCCCTTATCATTATACCTTGCAGTTTCAAGAAACACGGTAAGCGAAATCCTAACTAAGGATGCGGAAGGTCAACAACATCCAATATATTATGTAAGTAAAACCCTTCTTGACGCTGAATCCATGTTCTCGCATTTAGGAAAGCTTATATTAGCCCTAAGTATGGCCTCTACTAAACTTAGACACTATTTTGAAACTCATACTATACATGTAAAAACTAATTACCCTATAAAGTCTGTCTTAAGGAAACCTGAGATGTCAGGTAGGATGGCAAAATGGTCTCTAAAGTTGAGCGCCTACAACCTAACTTATGAAGCGAGAACAGCCATAAAATCACAAGCTCTTGCAGACTTTGTGGCTGATTTCAACAATGATATCCAGAGTGAAGCAAATCAAGAGTTCCAGAGTTTGCAGCAGGATTGATTCTCAGGATGTTGGACCCTATTCACGGATGGGGCATTCAATGTCAGGGGGACAGGCCTTGGAATCATACTGAAATCGTCACAGGGGGACATGATACCCCAGGCTGTTAGGTGTGAATTCCAGGCCACCAACAATGAAGCGAAGTATGAAACCCTCATTGCTGGCTTACAATTGGCTTTGCATCTTGGGATCCAGAACATTCAGGTATATGTCGACTCCCTACTTTTAACTAACCATTTCAATGGATCTTATGCAGCAAAAGGGAAAAAATTAGCCAAGTACCTAGAGATTGTGAAGACCATTTCCCAAGATTTTTAAACGTTCAATATACAGCAAGTACCCAGGGAGGAAAATGCCGAAGCAGCTGCATTAGCAAATCTGGGATCAGCATTCAAGGCAATGGAAGATAAACATATCCCCATAATCCATATATTAAGTCCAGAAATCAATCGACAGGAGAATCCAGAGGACATGGGTCCAGGGGGCAAGGTTTTAGCATCCAATACCCAGGATGCACAGATTCCTGATGTTGATACATGGCCTGATCGTCATGTGAAGTATTGAATACAAGACGAATCACACAAGATTGCTGAGGTCTGAACTCAGGCCGAACCTGGAGATCGGACATGGCCGAACCTTGGGCCGAACCTGAGGTTCGGACCAGCATGGTTCAGCTTGTATAAATAGGATGTCTTGTATAGAAGATAAAAAAAGCTTCTTGGTCATATTCACTCAATGTACTCTGTGGTTGTCTGTGGTTAATACAAAGCATATTTGTATTTACTCTCTGTGTTTTACTCGTTTACATTGATTTCATTACGACTAAGTAGAAGATCCACACGCTCAAGCAATTACAAGTGGTATCAGAGCACCTGGTTTGCTCTACTAGTCGGAAATCTCTGTTTTTCGAAGTTTTGATTCAAAATTCTCGTGTTTACTAAAATGTCAATCATTTTTGAGTTCGTTTGATCTTCTCGAGTGTGCTTCAAGTCAAAAATTCATTCCTAATTCATTTCTATTGAGTTTACTTAAATTCTTGTCGAAAATTCCATTCCAAAACACTGAAAATCGAGAAAATGGTGTCGAGTGAAGTTTGTCTCGTTTGAGGTTCGGACACGTTCGGTGTAACCGCTCCAAACTCCAAGTTCGAACGGAGATCGGCCATTTTTCTTGGTTCGGTGAGAATTTGGCGCAAGTTCGGTGAGAATTTGGCGCAAGTTCGGTAGAGTCTGGTCTTCATTCGAAGCTAGTTCGGTGTTGAGTTTATTCTTTCGTCCGAAGGTCAGGTTCGGCGAGAGTTCGACGAAGCACAAGTTCGGAGGAAGTTCGGCGAGAGTTCGGAGGTAGTTCGGAGTGAACAGTAAATAGATTTTTCAAAATGTCCGATTTTCAAGCTTTCGCAGCAATTCAAAATTCGGTTCAGACTACGATGCAAACGATGACGAAGTATGATAATGAAATCGGAACAAGTCAGAAAGTTCCTAAATGGCTCAAATTGGAAGAGTATCATAGTTGGGTTACACGGTTTGAAGCGTATGTTTCTTCAAATGATATTGATATGTGGTTATCATATTCTGAGCCATATGTTTATCCTAAAGGTGAAGACGGGGAACCAATTCTTCAAAGGAAGCTTTCAGGTGAACAAAAGAAATCATATCAAGATAAAAAGAAGGCATATGGTACTTTAACAATGGCACTGCCTACAAATTTATTACATCAATTTTCAAGTAATTACACAGCAAGTAGTTTATCGGATGCTTTAGAAAAACGCTGTGAAGGCAATGAACAATATAAGAAAAGTCGACAAAAGGTTTTGAATAAAGAGTTTGATAGTTTCAAACATTATCAAAATGAATCAATTTCAAATCTGATTGCAAGGTTTGCTCATTTAATGAGTGAAATGAAGTTAGTGAATCTTACAAAGGACGAAGCTGATAAGAAAGAAAAGATTTTGGAAGCCTTACCAGAGAAATGGGATAATTATGTGATGATGATTACTCACGACAAGGATTATTCAAAATTATCATTTAATGATCTAATTCAAAGAATCCAAGCAAGGGATATGGAGTTAATGGTGAATACGTCACTTCCTGAGCAAGTTCAAAATCATGCGGTGTATTATGGTGACAATGATTCAACCTTGAATGCTGGGAAGTCTAATATTCTTAGTTCTCCACCCTCTACAACATTTTTGGCAGGTAAATCTGAAATTCCAAGTTATTCTTCTGCTGGTTGTACTGTTTCGATTCCTAGTTCTTCAACTCAAAGTGCATTGTCTGTTCAAACAATCGATGATTATAATGCTTTGATGTCTGCATTAATATCTACATATTTTGGTGTTATCACTGGTGCTGTGAATAATGCTGAATTAGCAAATGAAGATTATGATCAAATTGATTATGATCATCTAGAAGAAATGGATCTGAACTGGCAATATGCTATGTTGGTTCGAAGAACGAAGAAATTTTTTAACCGAACAGGGAAGAAGAGATTGAACTAGGATGGTAAGATTGGTTTGGATAAGTCAAAGGTGAAATGTTATAAGTGTTCCAATTATGGTCATTTTGCACGAGAATGTCCATGTTCTGTTGAGAGTAGATTTGAAAATTGGTCAACATGCACATTTAGTATTTCATCCATCAAACGAAGCATATAAAGTTGAGAAGAAATCCGTTTCTTTTGCTAATGATGTGACAGAAACATTTTGGCATCCAGATGAATTTACCTGGAATGCAGAGTCATCGAATAGAAAGAATCATGTTCCTATTTCAATCGCTTTGACTGCTTGTCATGCTGATGATGATAGTTTTCTGACTGATTCTTATTCGTATTCGAGTGCATCTTTGGTTCAAGATGAATTGCCAAAATTTTCTGATAGTTCAAAAGTTAAGGAGTTTGAATGTCTTAAATGTAAGAAATTGCTCGAGAAGGTTGCCCGTTTTGAACAGAGTTGTCAATGGTCAACTGAAGAGATTGTGGTGCTCAAGAAAGAGTTAGAAGATTTCAAAAGAAGTTTTATGCGTTGGTTCATGTTCATGAAGATATTTTGAAGGAAAAGTCTCATTTGGCTGAAGAATGTGAAAAAGCTAAAGCTGAAGCTTTAGATGCAGCTCAAGATTTTGAGAATTTCTGAGAAAAGTTATCCAGTTCAGCAAAAGTATGAGGAAGCTACTGCTCTTATTTCTTAGACTGCTGTTACTGTTGAGAAGCTTCAAAATAAGATTTCTATGCTTCAAGATGAAAATCTTCTTTATAGAGACAAGAATGAAGTCTTAACAAAGGATGTTGAAATTTATAAGCAGAAGAGAGAGAATGTTCTTGAAGAATTATATGCAGAATGTGAGATTCCAAAGCTACATATGAATATGATGATCTCAATGAAAAGTTCATCAAGTCACAGAAAGAGGTGTTTGAGGCTCAACAAAAGATCAATGACTTGAAATTGGAAATTTTAGAGCTAAAAAGACAAGTGAAGAATTGCAATTTGTCTCCAACATTGCTAAATTACTTATACAAGCGAGATCAGAGTTCAGAGGGTTCTAACAAGGAGGATGTTCACTCGGTTCCTCAACCAGTAGATTTGATTGAAGTTACTTCTGCTCAAATTGATCCAAAAGCTGAATTAAATGATTATTCACAATTTGCTACTCCATCCAAGAAGAACAAGTCTAAGTCTAAGAAGAAAGAGAAGGATTTGGGTGAAGCTCCAAATTTTGTTTCCAAATCTGTCATGTTGGAGAATGAAAAAGTTTTTGATAAGCTTGTGTCCAGTTCTTCATTTGCAACCGAAGAAGAAAAAGGGTTGATTGAGAAGAACAAGCTGAAAGATATCAAAGCTAAATTCACTAGTGCAACTAAGTCACGAGAATCTTCAAGTTCTTCTTCCAATTGTTCAAAGAATCAAGGGTCTAAACACAAAGGTTTGGGTTACAAAGTGAAGGAAGAACCTGTTCAAGCTAAGAAACCAGTGAAGGCTGAGAAGGTTCCTACAGCAAAGGTTGCAAAGACATCCCCATCTCAGAAAGAATTTTCTTATTCTTCTGGATGATCGTCATCTTCAGGGAGTCCATCTCCTAGGTATGATTCTTCTGATGGTTTCTTTGTTAATTTTAGTTTTGAAAATTCATCTGGTGTTTTCAAAATAAAAACAATTTTCAAACAATTTTAGAGAAAGACTTTGTTATGTATGTCGTCAACCAGGACATCTTGCTGCTGATAGTCCGACGACTGCATATATCCACAACACTGCCAAATATGTGGATAACAAAGGTCAAATTTTTGATGAACCTTGGTCTCCAACGATTAAATAAACCCGTAAATCGTCTTGGTCTAAACCGAGTACGTCGGTTGAATCTGATTCAGGTTCCGATCACAATTTAAAACTTTTCCAAATTTGGAAACCGAGAGTTGTTTCCAAGGCCGAAGATGACTTTGTGGAAGACACCAGGCGACCCGACGTAGTTGAATCGGGTCGGTCCCAGAGCAACTAATGGTTTATTTGGTGTTAAGCAGGTATTTCAAGAAGACCTTTCAGTGATTGGAAAATTGTTGATTGTGGAATATCTATGCTAACTTAAACTGAATTTCAAAATCAAATTTTGTTTTCAAAAAGGTTACATTGCAAGTATTCGTGTTGGTTGATCAATTTTTCATTTGTTTTTCACTCCATCTCATTCTGAGGGGGCGTTTATTTTTGAAAAAAATCCAAAAATAGTGTGTTGTTTTTCAATTTGTAAAAAAATGAAAATCTATAAATAGAGTTGTCATTTTTAGGGGGAGAAATTTGAAAAGGACAAAAACATTAGAAAATGTAAAAAGTCAAAAACATTGAAAAATGAGAAATTGTAAGGAATATTGCGCTTGGAAGATTTCCGGCTGAATGCCAATTTTACTATGTTCCGGCTGAAGTTGAAGTTGAAGCGGAATTCTCACTTCATGCGGAACTGGCTAATCAAGCAGAAAGAAGCAGTTTTGTCCTTTAGCGAATATTCCGGGTGAACTCGATTATCCACCAGATAATGAGTTCAACCGGACTTTTCCTGAGATGTCTTTTCAGCAAGTCCAATCCTGCAAAAGCTTCTCGTATGCTTCTATATCTGATTCAAGCCGCTCTCCTAAAGTAGTATGGTGCTGCAAACACGCAAGATATTCCAATTGCCGATGTTTATTCTTTTGGTAGTTTATATTTGACTTTTTAGTTTACGGTCTAGATTAGATCGCATGAGATCAATGGCTGTCATTGATCTCATTAGCACTATATATAGCATAGCTAGCTCTTAGTTTACACACAGTTGTCATCTTTGTTGTTATACAGTTCTTGAACAACTTGTAATAGTGTAGCTTTGAGTTAATGCAAATAGTGCCGAGTATTTGATACTTTGTTGTTACTATAATTCTGCAAATCAAGCTTTTACATTATACACAAGAACTCAATATTGCTTAAGTAAAGTGAAATATAACTTTAATTCCGCAGGGTTATATTTGCAAGTAAAGGGCTTTGTTTAAGTTTAACTCTAACTTATAACGATCCTACAAGTGGTATCAGAGCTTTGGCTCTTACCTTGAAGACTTTCTGTGCTTCAAGGTTGATACTTTACTTGCTTACTTTACAAGCTTTGCTGTCTTATCTTTCTAAAAGTTTTCAAAATGAGTGATTTCAGTTTAAGTTGCCCAAATGGTTCTTCCAACAAACCACCAATGTTCACTCCTGATGACTTTGGTACCTGGAAACTCAGGATGGAAGGTTTTGTTAGGATTTTGGACCGTCGTATTTGGAAATCTTTCACTGAAGGTCCCTACTCACCAATGGTTTCATCTGCTGATGATGCAGAAGTCAAAATACCTAAACCACTTGATAAATATGTTGAATCTGACTATACTGCTCTCGAATTTGACCATAAGGCATATTGGACTCTACAGGCTGCACTTCCTAATTCCATTTTAAGTGGGTTCAAAGGATATAAAACTGCATTTGACCTGTGGAATGCCTTAAGTGAAATGTATGAAGGAACCAGTGAAGTTAAAGAAAACAAGAAAGATGTCTTAAAACAGAAGTATGAAAACTTTACTTTCAAATCTGGTGAAACTATGACAAACCAGTACTTAAGATTTGTTTCTTTGCTTGATGAACTCCAAAAGGTAGATGTAAAACTAGACCAGGTAGATGTTAACAGAAAGTTCTTACGTTCCCTGCCTTCTGTGTGGACAGTTTACACTGTAAGCATCAGGGAATGCAAAAACTTGAAAAAGATGAGACTTAGTGAACTTCATGGCATACTCAGTGCCTATGAAATGGAACTAGATCTTAAACAAAACTCATCTTCTGAGTCAACTCAGCTGTTTTCATCTGCACTAGTAACTACTGATTTTAACAGTCAAAGGTCTTCAAACTCATCATATCAGTCACCTATTGTCAGTTTCCCTGAGACACCAAGGTGTCAAGAAAGTTTTTCAAACATGTTTGAAAACTCTCACAATGCTCATGTAGCAACTGACTCATACCAAGGCTTCATACCCGAAGATCTTGAGTGCATAGGTGCTGATGATTTGGAAGAAATGGACATTATGACTCAACTTGCTATGGTTTCTGTCAGAGCTCAAAGGTTCTACAAAAGAACCGGTAGAACCTACAAGGGAGCTAAAGGTGCTCACATAGGCCTTGACAAAAGCAAGGTGAAGTGTTATAACTGTCACCAACTTGGTCACTTTGCAAGGGAATGCCCTCAACCAAGAAGAGAAGGACAGAATCAAAGTCATGTTCAAGGGAAAAATCATGGAGGAAGCAATTCAAACAACAACAACTCTGGAAACAACTCAGGTTCCAAACCCACCCCACCAAAACCAACCGGAAATCAAAACCACCAAAATGTGGTAGCTGCTGTTGCAAATCAAACCTCATGTGTTGAATGGGAAGATTTCGTTGCTGAGTTTGAGCCTGTCAACCATGCTTTGATGGCCAAACAAGACTCCACCTCTGATCAGGTAAACTCTATCCCAGAGAAAGTCCTAGAAAATCTATGCAGCCCTGCCTGCATAGAACAAGTGTCAAAGTACCGAAATCACAACACTGACTTGATTGATGAAGTTTCAAATCTAAATGAGTTAAAGGAATGTTTTAAGAAAACTGAATCTTCATATATCTCAAAAATTGAAAATTTAACCAAAGAATATGAACAGTTGAAACAAACCAACTCAGTGCTTGAAACTCAGCTTGATGACCTACTCTCAAAGCTTGAGAAGTCAAGAAACGAAACCAAGGATGCTAAGGCTGAGGTTGATGTTCTTGAGATCAAGCTGAAAGATGCTTTGTTCACCTGTGATAAATTCCAGGCAGCAAACAAAAAGGCTGAGAAATTATGGATGGGAGGGATGTATGGAAAGGCAGGTGTCGGGTATAACTGTGTTGAGCCACCAATTGAATACTCACCTGTAATCAAACCAATTGATGCTTTAAAATCTGAATGTAAAGTTAGTCTCACAGTTGATGACATTTCATCACAGTCAAGTTCTGAAAACACTGTTGAGTCTAAGAAAGCTGAAGTCACTGTTGCAAGCTCATCTGCTTCAGTTGACCACTCAAACATTTTAAAACCATCAATTGCTGTTCCTCCACCAACTGTTTATGAACCTAAGGATTCAAAAGTTGGAGGAAAGCAACCTGAACAACCAAAGGGAAGTGAAACTCAAAGGCTTGGTCAACTAAAATTCAACCAAGTAACCAAACTTGAGTCTCCTAGAAAGTTTGAAACCAAAGTTGTTGAATGTATGTGCTGTGGTGAACAAGGTCACCTAGCTGCTGTTTGTCAGTTCAACCCAATGAGTAAAGTCAAACCATTTCAAAAACCAAAACCTGTTTTGAAACCAAAGGCTGATTTTCAAAAGAAGCTCACAGGAAGAATTTCACCTGTGAGAAACCACACTTTGAAGCATTTTGGATCTGATTCTAACAGAGTCTTGATTGGTAATGAAAGAAATGGAAGTTTTACTGTTTTAAAACAAAATCGTTTTCCGGCTGAAGTTCAAGCGGAACATTTTTCCGCTCGAACTCATGTTCAACCGGAAAATAAGTTTCAACCCAGATCAGCTACTGCTCCAAAGCAGAGACCTCAAGTACATTTTGCTGAAGGGTTTGAGCAATTTGAAGCTCAAGGAAGAAGAAATCCCTCTAGAGGAAAGGTTACCTCTAGAGAAAACTTTTCAAGAAACAGCAAATTTAACCAATCTGAAACTGTCTTTGCTAAAAGTTCAAGTGGAAATCACTATGTTCCACTTCAGGGGGAGAGTTCAAGTCAAAACAAACACTTTCCTCAAAGATTTTCAAAGTCACCTGAAAGAACTCAGTTGGTCATTAAAGAAAATGAAAAACTTAAGAAATTAACCAACAAGCAAAGGAAGTTTAAAGAATATAGGGATAGGAAAATTGCTGAAAGAAAGAACACCAAAGGTGAAAGGTCTAGTCAAACAAGTGCTCATCATGAGAACTTCAGTTTTGACAATGATGATCTACTTAATGAAGCTCCAGTCTTAAATACTCTAGTACTCAAGGAGTACAAGTATAATGATGCTTATGGCAGACCCAAGACCACTCAGGCTTGGGTCCCCTATAGAAATTAATCAATTCTGATGTGTGCAGGTGCTAAATAAAGGCCAAAATAGCCTATGGGTAGTTGACAGTGGATGCACTTGCCACATGACAGGGAATAAGCACATTCTGGAAAATACAAAAAGAATCAATGGAGGACCAGTTGCCTTTGGAAGCACAAAAGGCCATATCACAGCACAAGGTGATGTGACAAATGGACTGGTAAAATTTGACAGAGTCAATTTTGTTGATACATTAAATTTCAACCTGCTTAGTGTCTCACAAATGTGTGACAAGAATTTGAATTTAATGTTTAATGAGAAAGAGGCCATAGTCCTCAAACCTGGTGTCAAAATTCCTGATGAACTTATAATGCTTAAGGCACCCAGGAGAGATGGATTATACATTTTGGATATGTCAGTTGCTACACCCTCATGTGGCACTGCTTGCTTTGTATCCAAAGCCTCAGTTGATGAATCTGATCTATGGCATAGAAGGTTGGGTCATGTGAACTACAAAAACATGAACAGAATTGTGAATCTTGGCTTGGTTAAGGGTCTTCCTAACAAGCATTTTGCATGTTCTGAAAACTGTGTGCCATGTCTCAAGGGCAAACAACACAGAACCTCCTTTAAGCCAAAAGTTGAGTCTTCTATTTCAAAACCTCTAGAGCTTTTACACATGGACTTGTTTGGTCCAACTAGAGTAATGAGTTTAGGAAAAAGGTCATACTGTTTTGTGATAATTGATGATTTTTCAAGATATACTTGGGTTTTCTTTCTCAAAACAAAAGATGAAACTGCTGAATTGTTGAAAACTCTTGTAATTAATTTAGAAAATCAATCAAACCTCAAGGTCAAAACAATCAGATGTGACAATGGCACAGAATTTAAAAATCATATTCTGAATTCATTTTGTGAGGAGAAGGGAATTGTGAGACAATTCAGTGCTCCTAGAACTCCACAGCAAAACGGTGTTGCTGAAAGGAGAAATAGGACATTGATTGAAGCTGCTAGATCCATGTTAGCAGACTCCAAGCTCCCTGTGATATTTTGGGCAGAAGCAGTAAATACTGCCTGTTATGTCCAAAACAGGATCTTAATTGTCAAGGGAAAGAATAAAACACCTTATGAGCTTTGGAGAAAAAGAAAGCCAAATATCTACTTCTTTAAGCCATTTGGTTGTCCTGTCACTATCTTAATAACCAATGAATCCTTGCCTAAATTTGCTGAAAAGGCAGATGAAGGTTATTTTGTTGGATACTCAGGTGTGTCAAAAGCATACAGAGTATACAACAAGAGAACTAAGATTGTTGAGGAAACCATAAATGTATCTTTCAATGAAAAATCTCCCAACAATTTTAAGTCTCAGCCCAGTTGGTTATTTGATATTGATGCACTAACTACTGCTTTCAACATAACTGTTGATAAGCCTGTAAGCTCTTTAGTGCAGGAACAAAACTCTCATAGGTCTGCTGATGAGCATTGGAAGAGTAATCAAACTGCAAATGAGAAGCCAATCTTTTTCTCTTCCATGAGCTCTCAACCTATCTTCCCAAGAAATGACAAGAGACTGACTGAAATAATTCAAATTGAAGAAGAAATTGTTCCGGTCGAAGTTCAAGCTGAACCAGTTTCTCCGGTTCAAGTTCAACCGGAAAACTCAATTTCAGAAACTGAAGAGAATATTGAATCAGGGTCAAATGAAGCTGAAAATTCAAATGATAGCATATCAAATGAGCTTAGTTTAGAGCATCTGACCTACAATTCAGACATCAATTCTCATGAATCAGTTGGAGTCTCAGATCCTGTGTCACAATTTGAAACTGTTGAGTTTGATCACAGACTTCCTCAGCTCAACATACCCTCAAATGGAAGAAGCCATGAATTTCCTATGTTTATTGATAGAAGAATCAACAGAGATCATCCAGCAGGAAATATTATTGGAGAAGCTTCAGCTCCTGTGTTGACAAGGAGCAGATCTGCAAATGCAAACATTTGTTTGCATGCTGCATTTTTGTCTCAAGAAGTACCCAAGAAGGTAGCAGATGCCTTGGAAGACAACAGCTGGGTAGAGGCAATGCAGGAAGAACTATTTCAGATCAACAAGCAAAAGGTTTGGGAATTGGTAGATCTGCCTGATGGAGCAGAACCAATTGGAACAAAGTGGGTTTTCAGAAACAAGAAAGATGATAGGGGAATTGTCATAAAGAACAAAGCAAGATTGGTAGTGCAAGGCTATGTACAAGAGGAAGGCATTGATTATGATGAAGTCTTTGCACCAGTAGCCAGGTTAGAAGCAATCAGAATCTTCTTGGCCTATGCTGCATTCAAAGACTTTCAAGTATTTCAAATGGATGTCAAAAGTGCTTTCCTGTATGGCCTCCTGGAACAAGAAGTATATGTCAAACAACCTCCTGGTTTTGAAGACCCTCACCATCCTAACAAGGTGTGCAAGCTGATCAAAGCTTTGTATGGTCTCAAACAAGCACCTAGAACCTGGTATGAAACTCTTTCTAACTATCTTCTAGAGAATGGCTACAGGAGAGGGGCTATTGACAAAACACTTTTTGTTAAAACTGTTGGTAATGACATGTTGATGGTACAAATTTATGTTGATGATATTATTTTTGGTTCCTCTAATATTGTCTTGTGCAAGGAATTTGAAACTTTGATGCAGTCCAAATTTGAAATGAGCTCCATGGGAGAATTAACATTCTTCTTAGGGCTGCAAGTGAAGCAAACTGCAGATGGTATCTTTCTGAACCAATCAAAGTACATCCAAGACATGCTGAAGAGATTTGACATGCTAACCTGTTCAAGTGCCAAAACTCCCATCTCTACTTCCCACAAGTTAACCAATGACTTAAGTGGCAAGCCAGTGGATGTGCACCTGTACAGAGCTATGATAGGCTCCCTGATGTATCTCACTGCTAGCAGACCTGACATCATGTTCAGTGTTTGCTTATGTGCAAGATATCAGTCCTCACCAAAGGAGTCACATATGCTAGCTGTCAAGAGAATTTTCAAGTATCTGAAGGGGCAACCAAAACTGGGTTTGTGGTATCCCAAGAACTCTGACTTCTCTTTCAAAGCATTCACAGACAGTGATTATGGAGGATGTGATATAGATAAGAAATCAACATCAGGAGGATGTCAATTTCTGGGAGAAAGACTTGTCTCTTGGCAATGCAAGAAGCAAACTTGTGTTTCCACTTCAACTGCAGAAGCTGAGTATATTGCCGCTTCAAGTTGCTGTAGCCAAGTCCTTTGGATCCAAAATCAAATGCTTGACTATGGGATCACATTCATGGAAACTCCCATTCTTGCAGACAACAACAGTGCCATCTCAATCATCAACAATCCAGTGAAGCACTCCAAAACCAAACACATTGACATAAGGTATCACTTTATTAGAGATTGTGCAGAAAAGCATTTAATCAAACTATTCAAAGTTCACACTGATCATCAATTGGCAGATTTGTTTACAAAAGCCTTTGATGAGGCTAGATTTTTCTACCTCATCACAGCCATTGGGATGATGAACTTTGAATAAGACTTTTCACAATTTTAATAAAAGAGAGGCATGTGCTCAAGAGCCCGTCTCTTGATACAAAAAGAAAAAGAAAATGAAAATCTTTCGTGTTAATCAGACAACATTTCAGTTCATAGTCAGTGACTGCTGTTAAAGCTATGGATAATTAACACAAATTTTCAAAAATCATGTGTTTTGGATTTCCGGTTCAAGTTCAGGTTCAACCTGAGAAGACAACTTTTGAAATTCACCGGGTGAACTTCAACCGGAAAAATGCTTTAAAATGATGTGGAAAATTATTTTGAAAACAATTCCTTCAAGCGGAAAATTTGTCCGCTTGATGTTCAGACGGAAGAATTTTTGTTTTTAAAATAAAGGAGAAAATGGGTTCCGCCTGAACTTCCGGGTCAACAAAGTCAATGTCTCATTTAATTACCCGGAAGGCACAGTTTTCTAAGCGGATATACATTTATTTACCCATTAAGTTTTTAACTGTTTAAAATCCGAGGTTTCAGTAAAATTACTTTTGGATAAAGACATGCTTTAACTGGTTGTACCGTATAACCCATAAAGCACCTGTCTCAATCAGTCACTGAACCGTCTGTTTACAACCTCTCTCCTCCACGTCAGCACCGAAAAAGGTAAAAAGCCCTAATTTACCGTCAGTTTCCCCATTTCTCTCAACCCCACTCAGAAATTACTCCCGAATTTCTCTCAAACCCTCTCCGATAAACTTCCGATTAACCGTCAACATTCTCAAAATCTGTCTCAACAATGGCTCCCAAAGCGAAGGCGAGTGGCAAGAAGCCAATCGGTGATTCCAAGTTTCCCGTAGAGCATAACCTGGTGGCATACCTAGAACCACCAACCAAAACTGATATCTACAACGGCATGATAGACTTCATCAAAAGGTCTCATCTCCATCATGCGCTCACTGTTGAAGCCGAAATTTTCGAAGAAGTGATGGAAGACTTTTGGGTTCATGCTAGGGTTACCGAAGGCGAAAACGGTAGTGACAAAATTGTGTCAACTGTTCAAGGGAAGGAAGTGGAAATCGATGAAGCCAAGGTGCGAAAACTGTTGAAGTTAAGGGATGAAGGTGGATATGAAACGGTTGATCACACCAAATATCTCCGCTTGTTCAGAAATCTTGGATATGGTGGTTCCCTGCAGAGCAAAACCATCAAGAAAGGGCAGTTACCATACAAATGGAGGTTCCTAGCACACACAATTCTGGTGTGTTTGTCTCCAAAGAAGGGCGGATTTGACGAGCTTGCCAGTGAACAAGCTTCTGCCTTCTATGCTGTGGTAAAAAGTGAAAATTTTAATTTCTCCAAACTCATTTTTCAAGCCCTAAAATCAAATGTCCAATCTGAATATGTTTACCTATATCCTAGATTTTTAACTTACATTCTCAAAGAAGAGTACCCCCAAATAGTTTGGCTTGGTACAATTTTGCATCAGAAACTTCTGAATGAGAAAACTTTTTCCAACCTTGCTTTAAACAAGTCTGCATTTCTTGGAAGGGACACTGACTATCCCTTACCAATTCCAAGGCAGTTTCCTGATGAACCTGCTACTGCAGAGGTTCAAACGGAAACTGTAGCAGCAACTGAGCTCCAAGCTCAAGATGACAGAACTGTAGACCTAACAGCATCTGATCCCACATCTGTCCCAGCTTCCTCTTCACTCAAAACCTTTAAATCCAAAAAGAGGAAAGCTCCCACAAACACTACCACTGCCACCTCCTCATCCAACTCACCTCCTGTCATTTTCAAAAGACAGAGAAATGTGGTAACTGGGTCTCCTCCACCTAGTACCACCAACCAACCCGAAGCTTCTAACCCCGCCCAAGGCAAAAAGCCTAAGCGGAAACTGGTAAAATTGGGATTATCTCTTAGGGATGAACCTTCAGTTGAGGGGGAGTCATTAGAAACAGATGTACCATCCCCATCTGAACATTTTTCACCCCTACAACCCCTGTCACCTAGGAGTGACAGTGCTCCCAATCTTGGCTTAAATGAAGGTGTTATTAACTCACCTGCCTCATTACATGAGAACATCCTGATAAGCCAGGACCCTGTAGCACTGCAACCCCACTCCTCACCGGAGGTGAATCTCAGGAGTCATGAAGAGATTCATGCAAAAAGGGCTGCTGCTGCCCAAGGATCCCTACTGGATCTTGGTGTCAGTAGTAACATCAATAAGACCCAATTTGCGGCAATCTTCTCTGAATCAGTACCTGGAAGTCCTTTATTGGAACCAAGGGCTGCTGAAACAGATGAGGAGAATCCCTGGTGCCAAGAAGCCATGGGTACCAATGCTGATCAATCTCGGATTGATAGTTTGGTTTTGTCCAAGGATACTGGCAAAAAGCCAGTTGAGGACAGTTATACACTACCTGAATTGACGAAGTTGTACCTTTCTCTGCAAGCACAGGTTGAAACTCTCAACACAACTGTTGCTAAATTGGTTCAAGCTGATCCTATTCAAACTGAAGCAGGTCCTTCAAACCCTATCAGAGATGCTGATGAAGTTATTGCAACTGATGAAGCTGATACTGTCAAATTGGGGGAGAAGCTACCCTCAAGACCTGTTATCACTGAAATTGAAGAAGTTCAAAGGATACCGGCTGAAGTCAGAGCCACAGCTTGCCAAAGAATTGGTGTGAATCCCTTCTCAGTTGAAGAAAGTTGGGTGAATATGAGATGCAGTCAACTGATTGCCATTTCTCCTTTTGAGGACCCCAATCTCACTGAACTTGTTCAGTCGTCCATGCTGATTGCTGGTGCTCTCCCTGAGCACATCAATTTGATCACGACACTCCTCAAGGATGTCATTTTTCCGGCTGAAAGAGCCAGTGATCAAGTGGAAGGAAATATTGCCTCCACCAGCAAGGTAGCAAACGATGTTGAAGAAAGCACTGCAACTGTTGCAGTCGCTACAATGACTGAAGGGGAGGATGAAAATTTGATAGGAGAAGGAGAAGGAACTGAAGTATTGGAAATAGCCGACAAAGAACCTGAAGTCACCAAACCTCAGGTGGTGACTGAAGGGCAAATTCATGTTCAACTGGAAGTTCAACCGGAACTTCAACCGGTAGTTCAACCGGAAGAACAAAGGAGTGAAGGAGCTGAAGACATAGCCGAAACTTTGATAGCCTTAAGGAGCTCAGAACCAGTTCAAGCGGAAACACCTGTTCAATCTGATATTCCAAAAACTATTCAACAGGTGGTTCAGACTCCTGAAGCTGAGGCTGTAGTAAGGATGGTAGAAGAAGCTAAAAGGGTAGCGGAAGATGAGAGGCTAGCTAAAGAACTTCAAGAAGAATATGATCTGTATCTGCAAGATGGAGTGTTTGAAAACTTGCTTGAAGAGGCCAAGACTAGGTCTTTCAACTAGAGACTGAAGGATTATAATTTGGATGCAGTGTCTGATGCTGACAGGCAGAGGTTAATTTCCATTGCCTCTCAATTGCCTACCAAGCTAATAAAGAATGATGAGAATTACCTACTGCTGAAAAAGGTACAAAGGGCACTTGTGGTTAGAAATTTGAAGAAAGAGGAAGAGGTAGCTCAGATGCAAGTTAGGGGACTTTGCAGCTTGATTGATGAAATCTTTTATGAACTGAAAGGAGAAATTGCTGCTGTCAATCCTAAATTGGTGATGCCTTCACCTTCAGAGCTAATCTCAGGTACAACAACTGCTGATGTTAAACCTGAATTTATTGATCTTGCAGATGTACCACCTCCACCTTCATTTATTTACAACCCAAACCCAATGCCTACAACAGTTCCATCTATCTCACAGTCACTAGCCATCACACCATACAAACCTCCCTCCATCTCCAAGAAAGTTGTCACTAAACTTGCCAATCCCAAGTACAGAACAGACAACTTTACACCCATCATTCCCTTCAAGAAGAAGCCCTCACCTACCATGGACTTTTCTGATATTTTCCCTCCTACTCCACCTTCAAGCCCAACTCCTGAAGCCAGTAAACCACCATCACAAACCTCCCTTCCTCCACTCACCATCAATGAACCCTCCACCACCATCACCAAACCTACTGAAGCCCAAGCTGGCCCTTCTTCATCTGACAAAGGCAAGAGACCTGTTGTGCCAGAATCTACAGTTGATTCTGATGAAGAAAGATTGGTCAGAAAAAGGAAACTGATGCATGCCAAGAACAAAAGAAATCAAAGGCAAAAGAGAAAAGCTCCACCCAGTAAAAGACAAATTGTGGGTTGGACAGTGGATGAAGCCACATTTGATTTCACCTTTACAATGGCAAGTGGCATAACTCAAGTGGTAAACGTTCACAAGGCCACTTCACAACTTACTTTGCTGCAAATGACAGACATCATTCTAAAACTTAGAGAAATTTTGAATCCTTCAAGAGCTGAGCACATGTTGAGGCTTGTTATTGAGCCAACTGTGCTGGATTGTGGAATGCTCTACAGAAGCAGTTTAGATGGTGACTCAGCAGAAGAAGAAGATGAAGTGCCTGCCAGTGAGATAAAGTTTATCATCTGGGAAGAGGAGGAGAAGCTCTTTTATGTTCACAGAGCTGATGGCACCTTCACAATTCATGATTCTATTTCTGTTCAAGAAGAATGGAGCGAAAAGGACTGGGATTCAATTAAACATGTGAAGGTGACCAAAACAAACTCCAAAGAGCTGTCTCAGAACCTTGATGCCAACATCAGAACCACGGACAAGTAGGACAAGGAGAAGAAATTTTTTGGGTACAAGTCAATTTTTGAAGATAAACATTGGAATTTGACAGCATCAGCTTAGGGGGAGATTGTAAGGAATATTGCGCTTGGAAGATTTCCGGCTGAATGCCAATTTTACTATGTTCCGGCTGAAGTTGAAGTTGAAGCGGAATTCTCACTTCAAGCGGAACTGGCTATTCAAGCGGAAAGAAGCAGTTTTGTCCTTTAGCGAATATTCCGGGTGAACTCGATTATCCACCAGATAATGAGTTCAACCGGACTTTTCCTGAGATGTCTTTTCAGCAAGTCCAATCCTGCAAAAGCTTCTCGTATGCTTCTATATCTGATTCAAGCCGCTCTCCTAAAGTAGTATGGTGCTGCAAACACGCAAGATATTCCAATTGCCGATGTTTATTCTTTTGGTAGTTTATATTTGACTTTTTAGTTTACGGTCTAGATTAGATCGCATGAGATCAATGGCTGTCATTGATCTCATTAGCACTATATATAGCATTAGTTAGCTCATAGTTTACACACAGTTGTCATCTTTGATGTACATCAGTTCTTGAACAACTTGTAATAGTGTAGCTTTGAGTTAATGCAAATAGTGCCGAGTATTTGATACTTTGTTGTTACTATAATTCTGCAAATCAAGCTTTTACATTATACACAAGAACTCAATATTGCTTAAGTAAAGTGAAATATAACTTTAATTCCGCAGGGTTATATTTGCAAGTAAAGGGCTTTGTTTAAGTTTAACTCTAACTTATAACGATCCTACAGAAATTGTATCCGACATGATTAGAAAATGATGGTACATTGGCTGACATTGTCTGACTCATGGATAAAGTAGATGAAACAGCCATAAGACCATTTGATCGATGTGCAAGGTAGGCTCGGCAAATCAGAAAGTATACAAATGTGATATACACTAAATCTGATGCTTGACCTAGTGGACAACATCTTGATGCATATCTCATGATATATCAAGAAAAAGATATGTGAAAAATAAAATGAGAAGTCACTGTGTATACATGTGTTCATTTTGCAAAGATTTAAACTTGTTTGATTTTCTTTATTTTGTCAAACGATCGGACTTTCTCTGCGTATCGAAAGATCGACCTGATCATTGTTAGTTTGACGTTCTGCTTTATTTTCTTTGGTGTTTCGTATAACTCATCGGACTTTCTCTGCGTGTACGGAAGTACCGACCTGATTGTTGTTGAGTTATACAATTTCAAATTGTTTTATTTTCTTATTTTGTTAAATCCGAGGCCTTATCTGCGTATCGAAAGATCGACCTTAAGGTAGAAGATTTAACGTTCTTATTTCTTATTGCATGGAACACAGTTGACTATATCATGGTTATAATCATTATGTGATTAAAATCACAAATGAAATCACAAAATGTGATAAGCAAAAGCATATCTGAGTATGTCTGATAGTGTGGGGTACAATGGTCAATGCAAAACTAATCAATATCTTAACATATCCAGATGTTATGAGTATGATTGTGCCCGCGTTTAAAGTTGGACAAATTATATCTGCAATCGACATGGCTTATATGCTACAATAATCAAAATTGAAGTGTAGTTCAGCATGTTATGACCAATATGATCCCAAGTTGTGATCTTTCTCACAAAAGACAAAAATAGTGTCTGATTCTGTAATGCTTTTACTTTTCTTATCAGAAAATACCAAAAAAATTATAAGTGTGTTTTGATATAAAGTTTCTAAAAGCCAAAAAGATTTTGTTTCTGATTTGTTTTCGATTGATCAACACGAAATACAAAATCAACTTTCAAAATCAAAATATCTTGGAGTCTCGAAGAGACGTTTTGCGCCAAGCTTATTTATGTTGGCAGGTTTCTATGTTGAAAGAGAACATTACAACTTCAAGTCTTCTGAAGATTGTTGATAAAGAAATTACACACGATGCAATATCAAGTATTTAAGATTGAACTCATCGTTAAGATCGAGGAAGAGGTTGATTGAAGATACAAGATACAAGTTTTAATAGAGAAGATAATACTACACATGCCGAGGGGGAGTTTGTTGATACATGGCCTGATCGTCATGTGAAGTATTGAATACAAGACGAGTCACACAAGATTGCTGAGGTCCGAACTCAGGCCGAACCTGGAGATCGAACATGGTCGAACCTTGGGCCGAACCTGAGGTTCGGACCAGCGTGGTTCAACTTGTATAAATAGGATGTCTTGTATAGAAGATAAAAAAAAGCTTCTTGGTCATATTCACTCAGTGTACTATGTGGTTCTCTATGGTTAATACAAAGCGTATTTGTATTTACTCTCTGTGTTTTACTCGTTTACATTGATTTCATTACGACTAAGTAGAAGATCCACACGCTCAAGCAATTACACCTGATACCCAGGATGTACAATGTCCTGACACCTAGGATGCCCTGTCATCCTGGACCAAACCTATCATAGAATACCTACAAAACGGCTCTATCCCAAAAGAAGAAAGAGATACCAGAGAATTCAGAACCAGAATGGCCAGATATGTTCTCATTAAAGAAAAATTATATAGAAAATCTGTTGCAGGAACATACTTAAGATGATTGGAGGACGGCGAAGCCCTGGAAGTACTCAAGGATATTCACGAAGGCGGATGTGGGAATCACACAGGGGGCAGATCCCTAATGTCCAAAATCCCGAGAATGGGTTATTTCTGGCCGTCCTTGAGAAAGGATTACTAGGATTTTGCCCTTAAATGTGACGCTTGTCAGAGACACGCCAACATTCCCCATCAACCAGCTGAACCCCTGCATTTTATCCCTGCATCCTGGTCCTTTATGAAGTGGGGAATGGACATTGTAGGAAAGCTACCCAGGGCACCAGGAGGAAAAGTCTTCATGTTGTCCATGACTGATTACTTCTCGAAGTGGATAGAGGCTGAAGCATACGTCCAAGTCAGGGAAAAGGAAGTTATTTCGTTCATTAAGAGGAACATTATAACGAGATTTGGCATATCTTCTGAAATAGTTTGTGATAATGGGTCCCAATTTATTGGAAGAAGAACCATTGGATTTTGTGAGAGTTGGGGGATAAAAATGATAACTTCTACACCAGTGCACCCCCAAGCCAATGGCCAGGCAGAATCTAGCAACAAAATCATCATCAACAATTTAAGGAAAAGACTCAAGGAGAAAAAAGGGAAGCGGGCAGAAGAATTACCACTAGCATTGTGGGCTGACAGAACTACGTCTAAGAATGCCACAGGCCAAACCCCTTTTTCTTTGGTTTTTGGAAAGAAGCAGTCATCCCAACAGAAATGGTTTTCCCGACATTCAGGGTCATCAGTCAGACCCAGGATGCAAATAACGGATCCCTGGCTGACGACCTTGATACCGTGGATGAACTACGAGAGCAAGCAGCTTGGAGGATGGCCGCATATCAGCAAAGAATCTCTAAAAGCTACAACAAACATGTGAGAATTAGAATATTCAGGGTCGGATTCTTAGTTTTAAGGAAGGCGTTCCAGAATACCACGAATCTAGGGGATGGTAAATTGGCCCCTAAATGGGAAGGTCCTTACTTAATCGACTCTGAAGCAGGTAAGGGAGAATATTGGCTTGCTAACATGGATGGTGAATTGCTACCAAGGCCATGGAATGCAATCCACTTGAAAGCCTATTTGATGTAAGTGTAGTGCCCAGGATGCTGCATTCCAGGTAAGTCTTCTAACTGCTAAGTTTATCCAATTATTTTTCTGGTATCAAATACTTTTGTTATGTGTTTGTTCTATCTGTTTTTATCATTATTCATGGAAGTTAATAACTCCTTTGGTTGAGATACTTGGATGAAAGCAGACGGTTGACCCTGGATGCATGAAGCCATGGATGTGATTCTTCTAAGTTAGAGACTGGCCATATCTCCTCCGTTCAAGGTATCTAGTATACCTTCTAAGGTTTGAGAGGATATCACCTCTCCTACGTTTGGGTAAACGCCTGTAGCACACGACCCCCGCCTGTAGCGCACGTTAACCCACATGTGGACCCAGGATTACGGGATCGACCTGTGTTAATAGCATGGGCGGAAACCTCACGGTCTATGGACACATGGGGGTTCCTTAAGGTTTTTGATGTTTTCACACCAACATAAGACACACGAGGCAATACCCTGGTTCACCGGCTCGACTCGAGGTGGACCATAGAATTCGCCGGTACGGCATCGGGCAAGACCCCAGTTTGCTGGATCGGCACCGGGTTTAACCCCAATATTTATGTGTTTAACCCCATGATTTTTGGGCTTTTGACCCTAGGATTTTTTGGGTTTGCTCCCGATTGTTAAAATTTATTTCTAACATACGCAGGGTCTATCTGAATGGTTATACCCCGGGATTTTTTGGGTTCAACTCCAGGATTTTCTGGTTTGATCCCAGGATTTTTGGATCTGATCCGAATTTTTAAGGATTATTCCTAACATGTGCAGGATATGTCTGAACGGTTAATCCTAGTATGGCATGGCAGTGCCAAATCCTAGGATTTCGGTGTCGATTAACCAACATTTTAGATTGACGCTGAGCATTCGGAAGCAGAGTTACACTAAGGATAAAAGAAGTTATTTGCTTATGCTGGAAGAAGATAGCATTCAGGGCTTGCCCCAGGATGCAAAAGGTATAAGTTATTTATTTAACATTTTTTATACTAATATGTGTGTTTGTGCAGAATTAGTAAAAACACCATACAAGCATATAGTTCAAAAGCTGATATTTATAAGGAGTAGCTACCCTCTGGTTGGAGCAAACTGTCCAACCACCTCAGGGTGGCTTATAGTTAAAACCACAGGTACTAGACCCGTGGGTGGAGCAATGTAACACCGGGAATCAAACCTCCGACAAGTCATCACAAAAGAAACAAAATGAAACAAGTTTTAAAGAGCTTCACAAATTAACAAGGAAAGACATAAAGAGCCGTGAACTATTGAACGGTATCCACGGCTGTTGCATCATCAGCATCCTTATCTCCTCCCTTTCCAGCTTCTTCCTCGGCATCCTTCTCACCCCCAACATCCTCGGCCATCGGCTGTGTTGATACCTGATATGTGCGTCGTGTGAAGTATCAAGCAATGTACAAGATCAAGTCAAATTAGGTCTGGCCGAACTAGGTCCGAACCTGAAGTTCGGACTGGCCGAACCTGAGGTTCGGCCGAAGCTCGGCCAGCTGGGTATAAATATGTGTTTTGTCTTTGTAATTGAGGGTTCTGAGTGTGCGAGATTACTGTTAAGTGTGTTTTTCTAAGTGTGTTCTCTGAGTCTATTTCTAAGTGTTTACTGATTGTAATTGTTCTTCATTGATCAATAAAACAATCGGTTAATTACGTTTCGATGTCCGATTAGCTAGATCGAGTAGACGATCCGATGCTCACGCATTTTCAAGTGGTATCAGAGCTTTCTGGTTCACTCTACTGATCTGTGGTTGCTATTTTCGGATTTTTGAAGCGTTTTTCGTGATTCTCAAGTTTGTTTTTGTATTGTTCATCAATTCTATCGAGTGTTTGGTGTCAAATCTGTTCCTAAATCACTTTCTATTGGTTTTACTGATCCACAGTAACGAGTTTCGTCAAAATCAGTTATTTTTCGCGAGTTTTTGAAAAATAAGTTCGAAGTTCGGAGTCTCCTGATCAGGTTCGGAGTAACTGCTCCGAACTTGAAGTTCGGTCGTCATTTGGTCAATCTTCGGTGAGAGTTCGGAGGTCTGGTCTAGTTCGGATTAGGTTCGGAGTTAGATCGGTGCGAGATCGGAGCTACATAGGTTCGGTCGACGTTTGGACGATTGATTTTGTTTCAGAGCAAGTTCGGACGGAGTTTGGACTTTGGTTTTAAGTTCGGACAGAGTTCGGAGCTTAGTTATAAGTTCGGAGAGAGTTCGGCTGGCTGAATCTTAATTTTTCAAACGATGTCGGAATTTCAAGCATTTGCTGCAATGCAAAGTGCGATGCAAACCATGTTGAATTTTGATAATGAAATTGGAACAAGTCAGAAAGTTCCCAAATTGTTTAAATTTGAAGATTATCAAAATTGGAAGAAACGGTTTTCTGCATACATAAGCACAAATGATATTGATCTATGGATTCCGATTCAAAAGTTGTATGAACGACCAACTGAAGAAGGAGATTATAAGGAACTTCAAGATTTTGCTGCTGCTGAAAGGAAAAGTTATGAGCTTGAAAAGAAAGTTTATGGTTATCTTACAATGGCTTTACCTACTGAATTGTTACATCAATTCAGCACTTGTAAGAAATCAAAGCAATTGTGGGATGCTCTCTCAGCAAGATGTGAGGGTAATGATGATTACAAAAAGAGTCGGAAGAAAGTATTTGAATAAAGAATTTGATAATTTTCAAAACAATGAAAATGAGAACATTACTGCTCTCGTTTCACGGTTTTCACATATAATGAGTGAATTAAAGGTAGTTGGGATTGAGAAATCTGATGCTGATATGAAGGTAAAGATTATGGAAGCTTTACCTGAAAAGTGGGAGAATTATGTTTTGCTGCTCACTCATGACAAGGATTATTTTACAATGACGTTTCACGAGCTTACTGGAAAACTTCATGCTCGAGAAATGGAAATGTTAAATTCAAAGAAATCAAGTGCTACTTTCCAAAATCCTGAATTGTATCATGGTGAGAATACGGCAAGCATGAATGCTAAAGCTAAACCAAGTGTGAGTTCTGCACCTAGTACAACTTTCTTGACTGGAATTTCTGATAATTCTGATAACAAGTCTTCCTGAGGTTGTAGCTTTACAATTCCAAATTTTTCATGTCAGAATGCTTTTTCTGCTGAATCAACAGAGGATTGTGCTATAATGATTTCTGCCTTGATTTCATCATCTTTTGGTTCGATTATTAAGAATGTTGCTGATGCAAAGTTAACCAGTGATGATCTTGATGCTCTTGATGATGATCAACTAACTGAATTGGATATATCTTGGCAGTATGCTATGTTATGTCAAAGATCGAAGAGATTCTTCAAGAAACATGGAAGAAATCTTTCTGGTGATAAATTAGGTTTCGACAAGTCTAAGCTAAAATGTTATAAATGTTCACAACTTGGACATTTTGCCAAAGATTGTCAACAGGCACATGCAAGCAAGCCTGGTTTTACTCAATCACCCAAGCCTGGTTTTTCTCAACCATCTACTAGTAACACAAGCAAGACAACAGCCTTAACGGCTCAACATGATGGTGTTTATGATTGCGGTCAACAGTTTGGATATGATACATCAGCATTAATTGTCACACATGAGCAAGATGATTATTATTCTGATTCGAGTTCATATGATGCTGCTGAGAATGAGAAATTTGAATCTAAAATTGAATCCTTGATGAAAGAAAAAGAGTTTTTGATTAAAGAAGTTAAAAGAGTTACTACTGATTTCAAAATGATTAGTTCGGAGTTGGAAATTTCTAAGGAAAATGAGAAGAAATTGGTTCTGAAGAATGAATGTTTCCTTAAAGAAATCAAATTGCTGAATGAAGTTTTAGAAATTTCTAAACAAGATAAAAGGAATGTTGAAGCTGCAAAAGCTAAGATTTCTGAAGAAAGGGACGAATTGATAAAAGAAGTCAAGAAATGGAAGGATGAAGCGGAGGATACTGCTTCTGATTTCACGAATTTGTTTGATAAATCAAAAGTTAAGCTTGATCTGCTTACAAAGAATGTTGAAGAATCAACTGCTAAGATTGAAGCGTATCAAGTTGACATGGGAAAGTTGTTAGATGAGAAGCGGGAATTGGTTCGTGTCAATAACGTTCAAGCAGCAAATTTAGAGATTCAAAGGCGAAATGAAGACAAATTGAAGAAGGAATTATTTGAAGGTCTTGATAATCTTCGTCTACAAAAATTTGAAACTCACAAGGTTGCGAAGCGATTGATTGCTAAAGAAAAAGACTTTGCTGAGGCTCAACAGAAAATTTCTGATCTAAGAATTCAAGTTCTTATCGATTGCTTAACAATGTTTCAAATTCTCAAGTCTTAACAAGCTTCTTAGCTAATGATGCTAATTTTGAGAAAATGTTTGATAAGAATGCATCACCTCCTACTCGTATCAAAGAAGCTTTCAAAGAAGTGAAGGAACAAGTTGATGATTTTGATTATTCAAAGGTTTCATCATCTACTGTTGAGGATGAGAAAGTTTTGACAAAGAAGAAGACCATGAAGAATAAGAAAAAGAAGGAAAAGAAATCTGAAGTTTCTTCTGCACCAAAGTTTGTATCTGGTTCATCTTCTGCTGATAATGAGAAGTCAACTATCTCGAGTGACAAGATTCAGTCTCAACCTGAGTTTGATGAAACGATCTTTTATGATCAAAAGAATGTAACTGAAGTAAAGGCTGAATTTTCTTGTTTAGCGAAGAATGGACATTTTACACCTGAGGAGAAGATTTCTGGACATCATGAAGGTTTGGGTTCTTACGGGATGAAAGACAAAGCTGAGAAGGTTCCAGCATCATCATCTCAAGATTTGAAGAAATTAAAGATGAAACAAGTGAAGAAGGAAGTTTTTCAAGCTGATAAAGTTCAATCCGAGCGGTTTTACAAACTCAAGGGTTCGGATCAATTATTTTTTGACAAAGAATTTCCACTTCATTGTGTTGATGCTAGGAAGATTGCTGAGGTCTTTGTGAAAGCTACCATTTCTTCTGAAAGTTCTCAGTCTCGAAGCCCTACATCCAAATGGGTACATGATCACAGGCATCAGGTATATGATTCTCATTCTGATCATGTTCGAGATATTCATGTGTGTTCTTAGCAGGTACATAAAAGATGGGACAAAATGACAAGAATCTGTTATATCTGCCGTCGCCCAGGGCATACGGCAAAAGATTGTCCATCACCTGCTGATTTACCTCATGAGTTTCATAAAAAACCAGTTTTTGGTAAACCTGCCAACACAAAGTTCTTTGATGAACAAGGCAGAGTTTTTGATGACGTTGAACCTACATTCTTTCATAAACAAAAACGTTTTGTTCCAATGTTTTCAAAGGTTCAAAGTGTAGGTTCATCATCATAGTCACCTATAACTGTTTCATCAAAAACTGAATTACCAAAACCACAACAACAATGGAAACCTAAAGTGGTTTCCAAGCAAAATAAGGACACTGGTCGACCAGAAGCAATTCGCTTCGGGTCATTTTTGGACTAATTAGTTTGACCAGTGTGCAGGTACTTCTAGAAGACCTATCGACGATTGCAAAATTGTTGATGGCGGAGTATTCTGCTTAATTTAAATTTCATGTTAAATCTTTCTAACCTGCAAATTTTCTGAGATTCTTAAATTTGCAAAATATCCGTGTTGATTGATCACTTTTCTTTGGTTCCAAATTTTTCTCAAAAACCCAAAAATAGTGTCTTGTTTTTGTGTAAAATGAAAATCCAAAAATAGAGTTTTAATTTTAAGGGGGAGAATTGTAAGTAAGGGGGGGGGGTAATTGAGAAAATGCATGTTATGGGGAGAAGGTGATTACATGCCAAATATAATATATACTAAAGGAAGGTGAATACATGCAAAATATAAAATTGTGAGAAATTGATCATTGGGAAATGATGGTACATTGGCTTACGTATCTGACTCATGGATAGAGTAGATGAAAGGGCCATAAGATCATTGTTTGATATGTTTGGTAGGCTCGGCAAATCAGAAAGTATTCAGATGTGATATACACTAAATACTAATGCTTGACCATGTGGATAACATTTTGATGCATATTTCATGACACAAAAAGAAAAATAAGTGTGAAATTCAAATTGAGAAGTCAGTGTGTATACATGTGTTCATTTTGCAAAGATTTAAGCTTGTTTGATTTTCTTTATTTTGTCAAACGATCGGACTTTCTCTGCGTATCGAAAGATCGACCTGATCGTTGTTCGTTTGACATTCTGCTTTAGTTTCTTTGGTGTTTCGTATAACTCATCGGACTTTCTTTGCGTGTACGGAAGTACCGACCTGATTGTTGTTGGGTTATACAATTTCAACTTATTTTATTTTCTTATTTTGTTAAATCCGAGGCCTTATCTGCGTATCGAAAGCTCGACCTTAAGGTAGACGATTTAACGTTCTTATTTCTTTTTGCATGGAACACAGTTGACGATATCATGAAAATTTTATGCATTGGGAAGAATCAAGTGCTGTCACACAACGAAAATAGAAAGAAGAAAAACTGAAAATGTCTGATAGTGTGGGATACACTGGTCAAAGCAAAATCTAATCAATACCTTAACATATCCAGATGTTATGAGTATGATTCTGCCTGAGTTTAAGTTGGACAAATTATACCAGCAATCAGCATTGTTATACCCCGAATTCTCGGCTGATAATCCAGGGTGCAGGTAAAGGCCAAGGACAGGAGTGACCCAGGAATTGTATAACCCAGAATTTAACAGGTAACGTTCAAATGACCCTGAATGTGTCCATAGTAAAGTGATGACCCAGGATGTCGACTTTATTCAGGGAAGTTTACATTCATCTTATCCTATATTAATATGATCTAAAATGTGCATAATTCAGGGTTACCCTTACTTTATAGATGACCCAGCATGTGGAAATGACCCTGCATGCTAGGACATCGGTACTAACGTATTTTGTGCCTTTATCTAAGTGAAGACAGGTTGACGAAGTCTCCCAACGGTCGAATAAAAGAAGCTAGAGACTCATTTAGCACGTGGTCAAAGTCAGTTAGCTGGAAACTCGGTCAACCAACTGAAAGAGACGTTGAAGAGGAGATCCCTGGAATATCGGACAAGTTGTTGAAGATCTAGGAGTATATATAGGACACTTAGACTTAGTTTTCAGGTCATTCGAGCTTTACTCATTGTATTCTCGTACCTTATTCTCTGCGAACTCATTGTATTCAAGCTTTTTACGTGATCAATAAATTGGTAGCGTGTGTTATCGCTACCCGGGGTTTTTATGCCGGCGGCGCCTTAGAGACATCTAAGGGCTAAGGGCTTTTCCCTAGTAAAATTCTCGGTGTTCCTACTTGCATTTCTGGTTACATTTGTGTTGCTAAGCTTCTTAACGGATTTCATAAGCAAACCTAACTTTTTACTAAGGATTTTAGTTGTTTGTCCCTGGAATTCTACTGTTATCCCAGGATTTCTTCGAACTGTTTTCATATCTAAATCCTAGGCACCGAACCTCACATTCATATTTGGTTCAAACTTTACTAATTTAACTTAAGTAATTTTTAGCCAAAACAATTTGGCGCCCACCGTGGGGCAATTGGTGTCAATCTTTTGTCAAACTCTTTTTAGATTCATCCTAAACTTGATTTTTACCAAAATCTACCAAAAGATGTCAACACAAATGAACACCTCGAATGCTTCGGTTCCTGCTCTCAGCACTTCAACAACTGGAGCCATCCCACCGAGGGTCAATACCTCAACTGCAACCACACGCAACGATGGTTCAACAATCAACTCCGAACGGATTGAAACGGATAACGTCCATGAAGACCCCGTTCTGATATCCAATGATGATATCCTCTCCTCACTCACCAGAATGGAACGCTACATGGAACGCCAACAAAAGCTGAATCAGGAATTCCTGGCCCAACTAACGAGCGTGAGATCGGAGATACCTAGGGCTGCACTAGCTCAACCTTCTCCACTTGATCCCAGGATTCTGAATTTCAACACCCCTGGGAGTAATTCCAGGGTACATGAAGATGTCACCCCATCGAACGGAAGATCAACGTTCTTCCCTACTCAAATGGCCCATGCTGATCTACCCAGGGCGTCTACCATCAGGGAACCAGTCGTTAATCGTGGGACAAATATACCCCAGGATGTCGGTAACACTCCCCAAACTTTCACCCATTATGCTAATACTAACAATTCAGTGCAGGATTCAGGGATCAGCCCATCAGTGGAACGAGAGATTCAGAAACTCAAGCAGATGATTTCAAGTGTCCCAGGAGTTGTGCAACCTATCCCTGAAGTTGGGCCGGCAAGTCATAGGCTGTCCAGGTTTGCTTCACCAATCTGTGACGTGGAGATACCTAAGAGGTTTCAAACACCCAGCATGAAACCTTATGACGGCACGACAGACCCTGAAGAACATGTGGCGCAGTACCGAGAAAGAATGGAGGTTATCTACATGCCCCCTGAAATCAAGGAAGCATGCCTATGTAAAGGATTTGGGTCCACCCTAACAGGGGCAGCCCTGAAATGGCTCCTGAATGTTCCTCCTTACTCTATCACTTCATTTTCGCATTTGATTAACTTATTTAACAATCAATTCTCTTGCAGCCGTAGCTTTGAAAAACTAACAAGTGATTTGTATAGGGTAACCCAGAATGCAGGAGAATCCCTAAGGAATTACGTTAGCAGATTCAGCAGAGAAGCCTTGGAAATCCCAAACATGGACATGGCAACTGCAGTCCAGGCCTTCAAGATGGGGCTCAACAAAGACTCGCCCTTCTATCAAGACCTGGTCATGAACCCATGTCATAAGATGGATGAAGTTCGTCATAGGGCTATCCGCTTCATCAGGCTAGAGGAGGATAGGCAAATCCTGGGAAAGGGTGAATCCACCCCAGGATTCAACAGCTCTAACAGAAAATCAGAGCCCTCACATACTAGGTCACAGCGATCTAAACCATACTCAAGGCCCGATGAACGTCGAGTGAACAGTGTGGACCAGGATGAAGAGGAAGAAGAATATCCTTCCCTTAATGATTATTGCTTTACTACTGATATCTCTGGTGTTATGTTTGCTATGCAGGACCTTGGAGACAAAGCAAGGTGGCCCAAGAAGAACGATAAACCTTCCACCTGGAAGGATAAATCCAAGTGGTGTGCTTACCATGAGGACTTCGGTCACCAGACCGAGGATTGCATGGCCCTGAGGAGAGAAATCAGCTATCTACTTAGCAAAGGCTACTTGAAGGAGCTCCTGGGAAAAAGAAGGATAAATCCAGGGACGAACTCAAAATCCAGGGATAATGGTGCAAGACCCCAGGATTTTGGGCACCCTGATGGCCGTCTTGAAAGAGCATCCTCACCTCCCCCGGACGCTAAGGTAATACACTTTATTTCTGGTGGTTCTGACATTTGTGGTACCTCTTATTCTGCAGCAAAGAGACATGCCAAGGAATCCAAGTCGGATAGAGAGGGAAGACCCAGGAAGAGCTCCGTTCAGCCTGATATCAAGGAAATTACATTCGGAGAAGATGACAGGCGTGATATCATAGACCCTCATCATGACGGGTTGGTGATAACGCTTCACATTGCCAACAACATTGTGAAAAGAATCTTGATTGATGGAGGCAGTTCGGTAAATATAATCCAGTTGGAGGCCTTGCAGAAGATGGGAATTCCGCATTCAGAGATCATCTCAAAATCCACGGTACTCGTGGGTTTCAGTGGCGAAACAAAGAATACCCTGGGCGAAATCAAGCTTCCAGTTTACGTAGAAGGACTCAACTCAGTTCAGCGTTTTTGTGTGATGGACGCACCATCAGGGTACAATGTAATCCTGGGTAGACCCTGGATTCATGATAACAGGGCTGTACCCTCGACGTACCATCAATGTGTGAAGCTGCCAACACCCTGGGGTGTGATCACAGTACATAGCGACCAACAAGAGGCCAAGGAGTGTTACACTACATCAATGAAAATATCCTCCAAACAAAGACAAGCATAGCAATTAAACAAAAAGGCCCGGGAAGCCCTGGAAGCAAGGGAGCAAGACGTCAAAGCTGTCGAGTTGGACCCCTCAAATCCAGGGAAGAAAGTATATATTGGAACAAATATTCCAGGGCCAATAGAGGAACAGTTAATACATCTACTCAGAACCAGAATGTCAACCTTCGCTTGGTCCCATGACGACATGACAGGTATTTCTAAATCCGTTATTACACATAAACTTGGAATTGATAACTCTTTCAGGCCCATACACCAAAAGAGAAGAAAATTTGCACCGGAAAAGAACGTCATAATCCAGGAAGAGGTTGATAGACTCCTAAAAGCAAGGATGATCAGAGAAGTAAAGTTTCCCAGATGGTTAGCCAATGTGGTGGTAGTTGGAAAGAAAAATGGTAAATGGAGGGTATGTGTGGATTACACAGACCTGAACCGTGCATGCCCAAAGGATCCATTCCCGCTACCACACATAGATTCCATGGTCGATGCTACGGCAGGCCATGAAATGTTGACTTTCATGGACGCTACCTCAGGATTTCAGCAGATTCAGATGGAACCCCAGGATCAGGAAGATACGGCATTCATAACACCAACAGGTATATATTGCTATATAGTTATGCCCTTTGGACTAAAAAATGCAGGGGCAACGTACCAGAGATTGGTTAACATGATGTTCAAAGAAAAACTGGGGGACACGATGGAGGTGTATATCGACGACATGGTGGTGAAATCCAGGGTCATCAATGACCATGTCCAGGATGTTAAGGATTCCTTCGACATCCTGGATAAATATAACATGAAGCTAAATCCAGAAAAGTTCCATTTTGGAGTCGGAGCAGGCAAATTCCTGGGATACATGGTAACCAAGAGAGGCATAGAGGCAAGTCCAGAGCAAATCAGGGCAATTGCCAACCTACAATCACCATCCAGCACCAAGGACGTTCAAAGACTTACAGGTAGAATTGCTGCCCTGAATAGATTTATATCGAAATCCTTGGAAAGATGCAGGGAATTCTATGACATCCTAAAGAAGAACAAGAAATTCGAGTGGAAGGAAGAACACGAGAAGGCGTTCCAGGATTTGAAAACATACTTGTCCACGGCACCCTTACTCATGAAGCCTAATCCAGGGGAGCCCCTGTCCCTGTATTTAGCAGTTTCCAGGAATACGGTAAGTGCAGTCCTGACCAAGGATGCAGAAGGTCAGCAACATCCTGTTTATTACGTAAGTAAAAGCTTACTTGATGCTGAATCCAG
Source organism: Deinandra increscens subsp. villosa (assembly GCA_039602395.1). NCBI lineage: Eukaryota > Viridiplantae > Streptophyta > Magnoliopsida > Asterales > Asteraceae > Deinandra > Deinandra increscens. The sequence goes on along the minus strand of JBCNJP010001069.1, from coordinate 6,822 downwards.
GTACTCACACCTCGAAAAACTTATATTAGCCCTAAGTATGGCATCTACTAAACTGAGACACTATTTCGAAACTCATACAATTCATGTTAGAACTAACTACCCTATAAAGTCTGTTTTGAGAAAACCAGAAATGTCAGGTCGAATGGCTAAGTGGTCGGTGAAGCTAAGTGCGTATGATCTGATCTACGAGGCCAGAACAGCTATAAAATCCCAGGCTCTAGCTGATTTTGTGGCTGATTTCAGTACTGACATACAACAAGAGGCGGACCATGAATTCCAGCAGCTTCAACAAGAAGAAATTTCAGGGTCATGGACCTTGTTCACTGATGGAGCATCAAATATCAGGGGGACAGGCCTAGGAATCGTACTGAAATCGCCACAGGGGGACATGATACCCCAGGCTGTCAGATGTGGATTTCAAGCAACTAACAATGAAGCTGGGTATGAGGCCCTAATTGCTGGGTTACATTTAGCATTACACTTGGGAATTCAGCACATCCAGGTATACGTTGATTCTCTTCTTTTAGCTAACCATTTTAATGGGTCTTATGCAGCTAAAGGAGAGAAATTAATCAAATACTTGGAGGTGGTAAAAAGAATGTCCCAGGATTTTCAAACTTTTAATATCCAACAAGTACCAAGGGAGGAGAATACTGAAGCAGATGCATTGGCAAACTTAGTTCAGTATCACAGCTATAGTAGGGTACAGATACCCAGGATTCTGACACAGCAGGAAAAATCCTGGTATCCAATACCCAGGATTCTTCAACCCAAGAGGAATCCTGGACCAGACCAATTATTCAGTATTTGCAGGATGGTACTATTCCAGGGAACGAGAAGGATGCCCGTGCATTCAGAGTAAGAGTAGCCAGGTACGTATTTATCAAAAATATATTATATAAAAAATCTTTTGCAGGTACGTATTTGAGGTGCTTGGAGAAGGATGAAGCCCAGGAAGTACTCAAAGACATCCATGAGGGTGATTGTGGAAACCATACAGGGGGCAGGTCCTTGATGTCTAAAATTCTGAGAACAGGGTATTATTGGCCTACTATGAGGAAAGATGCCCAGGATTTCTCTCAAAAATGTGATGCATGTCAAAGACACGCCAATGTGCCTCATCAGCCTGCAGAACCTTTATATCCTATTCCAGTATCCTGGCCCTTCATGAAGTGGGGGATGGACATTGTTGGTAAATTACCCAAGGCTCCTGGAGGAAAGGTATTCATGTTAGCAATGACTGATTATTTCTCAAAATGGATTGAAGCCGAGGCGTACGTTCAAGTCAGGGAAAAAGAAGTTATATCCTTCATTAAAAGGAACATATTAACAAGGTTTAGAGTGCCATCTGAGATCGTTTGTGATAATGGCTCCCAATTTATTGGGAGTAGGACCACAGGATTCTGCGAATCCTGGGGCATAAAGATGATAACATCGACTCCAGTGCATCCTCAAGCTAATGGCCAGGCTGAATCAAGCAACAAAATCATCATAAATAACTTGAAGAAAAGATTGAAGGAAAAGAAGGGAAGATGGGCAGAAGAGCTATCCTTGGCACTATGGGCAGACAGGACTACTTCTAAGAATGCCAGAGGCCAAACCCCATTTTCCTTGGTCTTTGGTACTGAAGCTGTTATCCCAACCGAAATGGTGGTCCCAACATTCAGGGTCAGTGCTCAGACCCAGGACTCAAATGGTCAGTCCCTGGTTGAAGATTTGGATACCTTGGATGAACTAAGAGATCAAGCAGCTTGGAGAATGGCAGTCTACCAACAAAGAATTTCTAAGACCTACAACAAACATGTAAGGATCAGAAGGTCCAAGGTGGGAGATCTAGTCCTTAGAAAAGCATTTCAGAACATAACAAATCCAGGGGATGGTAAGTTGGCTCCTAAATGGGAAGGTCCCTACTTGATTGACTCTGAGGCTGGTAAGGGGGCATATGGGCTAGCTAATATGGAAGGAGAACTATTACCACGACCTTGGAATGCGATACACTTGAAGGCGTATATCATGTAAGGCTACCTGTCCCAGGATTCGGCCACCCAGGTATGTGTTTGATTTTAAATTAATGCTGCAAATCCAGGTCAGTTCCTCTTACTTAATTTATTTCATTTATCCCTTTATATGTTTTACCTTCATTATTCATTTATTAACATCAGTTACATGTTGCATTAATTATTATTCACCACCCTGAATACGCTAAGATCTATGTTTCGTCAATTGAGTTACTCAGAATCCAGGGTATCCCAAGATTCAAGGCACCGAAAATGCAGGATGCTCAGAAATTCAAGGTACATGGAACAAGGCGTACTCCAAGCCAACGACAATCAGCGTATGACTCCTAAGTTTGAGACTGGCCATCTCACTTCCGTATTGGGTAAGGCCTAAACCCAATCCCAAGGTTTGAGGACGAAGCTTCCTCCATCCGAATATAGGCTATCATGCCTCGCCCGGGACGCACGTGGCAAACTTTGCCTCGCCTGAGACGCACGTGATCCAAGTATGAAACCCTGGAATTGTGGGATCATCCGTGTTAATAGCATTGGTGGCAACCTCCCAATCCAGGGACATATGCTGATCTCTTAAGGTTTAAAACGATTAACGCGTTTTCAAGATGGATTGGTGCTAACGTACCAACTTAAGTCTCCGAGGACATGCCCTAGTTCAGTCAGTACGACTAAGAGGAAATCCCTAGTTCGCCAGTACGGCACCGGGCATGACCCCAGAAATAACTTAAGAGATCACCTAATGACCCAGGATTATTGACCTAATCCAGGGTCATAACGGTCAAAGTCTAAGTAAATTAACTTCATGTCTAGTTAATTTTGATTGATATGTTCCTATTATAGGAAACATCCACAAGTCTGCTAAAGCTACGAGGAATCCCAAATCCTGGGGGCAATCCAGGAATACCAAGGTAAACCCTAGTATTATTTCGTACGTCGGCAAATGCATTTCGGATATTTCAAACACAAGCATGTAACTAAAGCAGTTATATATATATAAAACCCAACCTGGGCCCGGAAAAGCTCCGGACATCCCAGGGTGGGGACACATCAAAAGTCCCTGGATTTCACATCCAGGGGTGGGGCATTGTCTTAACAAAATAAACCGGGAAACATCGACCGGTATCACACCACATGCATAAAAATAAAATTGTTTCTAAAACATGAACCACAAAAGACGAGAAGGTGACCCCTATTCTTCAAGCTGCGTTCTGGGGCACCTCCTTTGCTTCATCAACTAGAACCTCCTCCGCTGCCTCGGACCCCTGGGCTGGTTGCTCTCCCTCCTTCGGCTGATCGATCTCCATGGCGTGGCCAGCGGAACCCTTGGACGGGGTACCTTTGCTGGATCCAGGGGCAGCATCAGGGTCACACCCAGCGGGGATGGTTGCGCCTAGTTTGCGCAGTTTGGTTACCCATCCGGTCACATCCCACTGGGGGTTCTGAAACCCGAGGTCCCTGGCCTCCTTAGCCATTTTCAACCTGCACTGAAGAAGGGAGATACGAGCTATCAGCCTGCCTTCGTCGCCCTTTGCAGCCAAAGCAGCGTCATGTTCAGCCCGCACGTTTGTTGCCTTCTTCTCGAGGTCCTGCACCAGCCCCAGGTTCTTGTTGGCCATCATCCTGGTCGTATTCAGCTCCTTGCTCAGGGCAGCAAGCTCCCTTTTGGCCGAGGACTCGGCATCATGGGTACGCTTATCAGCAGCCCAGACCAGCTCAAAGAATCGCCCAGCAATCTGCAAAAACAAAAAAGAGGTAGTTTAATTAAATATTTATGACCTTGGATTATTTCACTATGTAGAAAATTCAGGGGTACCCAAGATTAACTTACTTGGCGAGAAGAGGCTTCAGCATGGGAACGAAGCTCAGCAGCGTCCAGGTTCTCCAAGGATTGCACAGCAGGAGCGACAGCGGTGGCACTGGTCTTACGCTTGGTGCCGGAGGTCTTTGAGGAAGGAGCCCTAGGAGCAGACATGGGCTCAGCTTTCACAGTGGCCAGAACTTGGAGGTCTTGCTCAGATTCGCCCAACAGGAGGTCGTCCAGATCTATGTTCTCAAGATTGATAGGGGTGGCAGCAGCTGAAAGACAAAAACACAGGAAATCAACAAAATCCGAGACGCAAATGGCAGAGTACCAAGATACTTACAACTTGACATGCTGTGAGAGGTGGATGAAGCAGCTTGGTGGGGATCAGTCCTGAATTCTCGGTCTACTTCGTTGATGCTGAGGAAAGCTTCAAATCTCTCGAACACCCTAGGATTTGTAGGTCCAATGGAGCTTAAGCTAGGAGCTGCAGAACAAAAATCCAAGGTTAGTATTTGAATAAGGTAAAATCCTAATCCCTAATGCAGGTAAAGACCTACCGTCTACTCTCCACCTAATCGGAAGGCTCACCCCTCCTGGAATAGTTGACCTCTTCACAAAGAAAAATTTCCCTTTCCATTCCTCGTGAAATGAAGCCCGAGGAATCATCTGAATTTCTTTGTTCAAAGCTTTGAACAAGAATCGGTTGTTACCATGGGATTTGAGCTCGTAACCCAGGGCCAGTTCAGGCAACCCAACCAGGGAATTAAACTCATTGTTGAGACGATCTATGGAACCCAGGATTCTCCAAACATTAGGAAGGGTTTGGGCAAATGCAAGACCAGTAGCCTTGAAGAACTCGACCAGAAGGCCGGTGAAAGGGTAAGAGAGCCCCATGGAGAAAGGAGTAAAAGGAAAGCAGACCCAGGTCTCAGAACAGTAATCCGATCGAACCCTTTTGTCGAAGGGTCTGATCTCAGTGGATTCAGGGAAAAGGCCCGATGACAACAATGTAGCGATGCCGTCGTCGGTGAAGGTACAAGTCTCGGGCCCTCGGCTTTGCAGGTAGTTTCGATCGTAGAAATCTTCGATACCCGTCTTCTTAGCCAGGGTCTCCGACCGAATCTTTTTTCGAGTCATGATCGGAGAAGAAAAAGAGAGGCGGAAAGAAAATATTACCTGATCGGAAGAAGGGAGAAGCCGGAGGTCCAAGCAATTTATCTCTGCTCTCAAGAACGGTAATGATGAAGAAGAGGGGAGGTAAATGCGGATATTTAAGAAGGTTTAGAAGCTGTAGAGGTGATGAGACACAGCCCCTCGACGTGGCGTGGCAGATCCTCTTTTAACGGACACGATTGAAACAAGGGGTGATTTGACCCAAAATTTTAAAATTTTCACAGCTGTAAATTCTATCCACTTGCGAAAATTTGGGGGCAATTGTTATACCCCGAATTCTCGGCTGATAATCCAGGGTGCAGGTAAAGGCCAAGGACAGGAGTGACCCAGGAATTGTATAACCCAGAATTTAACAGGTAACGTTCAAATGACCCTGAATGTGTCCATAGTAAAGTGATGACCCAGGATGTCGACTTTATTCAGGGAAGTTTACATTCATCTTATCCTATATTAATATGATCTAAAATGTACTTAATTCAGGGTTACCCTTACTTTATAGATGACCCAGCATGTGGAAATGACCCTACATGCTAGGACATCGTTACTAACGTATTTTGTGCCTTTATCTAAGTGAAGACAGGTTGACGAAGTCTCCCAACGGTCGAATAAAAGAAGCTAGAGACTCATTTAGAACGTGGTCAAAGTCAGTTAGCTGGAAACTCGGTCAACCAACTGAAAGAGACGTTGAAGAGGAGATCCCTGGAATATCGGACAAGTTGTTGAAGATCTAGGAGTATATATGGGACACTTAGACTTAGTTTTCAGGTCATTCGAGCTGTACTCATTGTATTCTCGTACCTTATTCTCTGCGAACTCATGGTATTCAAGCTTTTTACGTGATCAATAAGTTGGTAGCGTGTGTTATCGCTACCCGGGGTTTTTATGTCGGCGGCGCCTTAGAGACATCTAAGGGCTAAGGGCTTTTCCCTAGTAAAATTCTCGGTGTTCCTACTTGCATTTCTGGTTACATTTGTGTTGCTAAGCTTCTTAACGGATTTCATAAGCAAACCTAACTTTTTACTAAGGATTTTAGTTGTTTGTCCCTGGAATTCTACTGTTATCCCAGGATTTCTTCGAACTGTTTTCATATCTAAATCCTAGGCACCGAACCTCACATTCATATTTGGTTCAAACTTTACTAATTTAACTTAAGTAATTTTTAGCCAAAACAAGCATGACTTATGTGCTTCGATTAATTGAAATTGAAGCGTAGTTCAGTGCGTTATGTTAAATATGATCCCATATAGTGATCTTTCTCATACCAAAAATAGTGTTTGATTCGGTATTGCAATTTCATTTCATTTCAGAAAAGATCAAAAAGATTTTCAGTGTGTTTTAGCATAAACTTTGAAAATCAAAAAGATTTTGTTTCTGCTTTATTTTCGATTTGATCAACACGTGATACAAGTCAATTTTTCAAAATCATATCTTGGAGTCTCAGAGAGACGTTTTGCGCCAAGATTATTTAAATGATTGAGCAGGTTGCTGTGTGCAAGATATCACAACTTCAAGTCTTCTGAAGATGTTGATGAAAGACCAGAGATACACTAAAATGTCGTCAAGTATTCAAGATCAAGCTACGATCGAGTTGAGGAGGAGTTTGTTTGAAGATTCATTTCATTGAACGAATGGATTCTATACTTGAGGGGGAGCTTGATTGAAGATACAAAGTTGATAATGTTGAAGAAATACTGCACACGAAGAGGGGGAGTTTGTTGATACCTGATATGTGCGTCGTGTGAAGTATCAAGCAATGTACAAGATCAAGTCAAATTAGGTCTGGCCGAACTAGGTCCGAACCTGAAGTTCGGACTGGCCGAACCTGAGGTTCGG
>JBCNJP010001068.1:0-33844 GCA_039602395.1 Deinandra increscens subsp. villosa | reverse complement strand
CGCTCGGTATCTAGATTAGGGTTGTCTCAGTGACAGTTTCGCTTGGCCAGCGAAACTGCCAGCGAAACTGTCTACAGATCTGTATAAATAGTAGCCTTTGTGCTCTCATTTGTAACCTTTTGCAACTTTAGCAACCCTAATACAAGATTTCTGATTATTGGTAAGTTTAGTGACGGCTAGGAGCATTCTATTCAATCTTTGTAGCTATTGTTCATCTCTTATCATCTATTTGGTTGTAGTTGTGATTGTTCAATACTAAAAACCCATTTTAGCTATTGGAAATCATCTTTTATTGATATTTGATTGGTTTTCTTCTCAAAACACCTTCATTAGCACTGATTAAGATCAGTGAGGACCAACAACTACCACTGGTTCTCAAGCTTTATCAAGTAATTCAACTACAAAAGCGTTGGCTGCTCAAAATGATGGAACTTATGATTGGGGTAAAGTTTTTGATAAATCAGCATTGCTTGTCACATCTGTCCAAGATGATTAATATTCAGATACAAGTTCTTATGACTCAGCTAAGAATGAAAATTATGAAGCTAAGGTTGATAATTTGTTCAATGATAATGCTTCTTTGTTGAAAGAAGTTGGTATTCTTATTGTTGAACTTCAATTGGTAAAAGAAGAGTTGGCGGTTTTCAAGAAAGAATGTAAGGATTATGAACTATAAGTGGCCAAATTGACTGAAGAAAATGCTGAGTTAGCTAAAGAAGCTAAAAAATGGAAAGCTGAAGAAAAAGATGTTGAAGCTGATTTCAACGATCTTTTTGAGAAATCAAGATTAAGCTTGATGGGCTTAACAAGAGTTCTGATGAACTTGCTGCCAAAGCAGTGGCTTATCAGAATGATAATGAAAATTTGTTGCAGGAAAAGAAAGAGTTGGCACGGGTGCATATCGATATTTAGAAAAGAAACAAAGATAAATTAAAGAATGAATTGTTTGGTGAGTTAGACAATTTAAGGTTGCAGAAATATGAAACTAATTGGGTTGCTGAAAAAAAATTGATTGCAACTGAGAAGGATTTGTCTGAAGCACAAAAGAAAATTTCGGATTTGAAGATTCAAGTGATTGATGCAAATCGTTTGTTGAATAATGTCACCAATTCACAAGCTTTTACAAGTTTCTTAGGGAAAGATGAAAATTTTGAGAAAATGTTGACAAGACAGTTCAACCTCCTGTCATTATCAAGGAAGCTTTCTATGTTGTGAAAGAAAAGGTTGAGGAATGTGATTACTCAAAGTTTTCAACTTCAAATTCTGAAGAAGATAAGGTTGTGAAGAAAAAGAAGAACAAAAAGACTAGCAAGAAGAATAAGAAGAAATATGAGGTTCTCAAGTTTTCACAGTTTGTGTCTTTCTTCACCGACTGAAAATGAGAAGTTAGCTACTTCCAGTAAGAAGATTCGATCTCATATCGGTATTGATGAGACGATTTTCTATGCAAAGAAGGATGTTAAAGAAGTCAAAGCTGAGTTTTCAAGATTGGCGAAGAACGGGCATAAATCATCAGGTTCAGAAGAGAAGATATCTAGTAAAAATGTTGGTCTGGGTTTTAAGTCAAAGATTGTTGAAGATTGTGGTGTCCCAGCTCCAAAACAACAACAGTTGAAAACGGTTAACTTGAAGCAAGTTCAAAAAGATGTTTTCAGAGTTGAAAAAGTTCAACCCGAGAGGTTCTACAAACTCAAGGGTTCGGGACATAAATTTTCCGATAAAGAATTTCCACTTCACTGTGTGGATGCTCAGAAAGTATCTGAAGTTTTTTTTTTGTGAAAAATGCTGATCAAAAGCACAAGAAGAAGCAAACTGCATGATTTTCTTCTGGTGGTTCTAATTCTAGTCCAAAAAGCCTGACATCAAAATGGGTTCATGATCACAGGAATCAGGTATTTAATTATTTCTATGATCATTTTGGAGATAATCATTTTTGTGAAGTTATGCAGGTTCCTAAACGATGGGACAAAAATAGTCGGTTGTGTTACAATTGTCGCCAAAAGGGGCATATGGAACAAGATTGTCCTGTTCCTACTGTTTTTATTCAAAGAAGAGGAGAGGCTCCATTTATTGCTAAATCTGTCAAAGAAAAGATCATTGATGAACATGGCATAGTGTTTGATGAATTTCAACCTACATTTTTTAAAAAGAAATGAAGATTTATTCCTAAATTTTCAAACATTCCAATTGTAGGTTGTTACTCATAGTCAAATGTGATTGATTCATCAAATACAGATTTACCAAAACAACATCAATGGAAACCTAAAGCGGTTTCAAAGCAAAACCAGGATACTGGTCCACCAGAAGCAATTCGCTTCGGGTCATTAAAAAACAGATGTTTTTGACTAGTGTGCTGGTACTTCTAGAAGACCTATCGGTGATTGAAAAGTTGCTGATGGAGGAGTATTCTACTTATCTTAATTTAAATTTCATGATTCATCTTTCTAACCTGATGTTTTTCTGAAAGCTAAAACAGACAGGTATCCGTGTCAGTTGATCAATTTTCTTCTTTACATTTTGTTCATCGTTTAGGGGGGAGAAAATTGAAAATGCCAAAAATAGTGTTTTGTTTTTATAAAATGAAAAATCCAAAAAATAGACTTTTTCTTTTAGAGGTAAAAAAGACATGTTATGGGAAAAAATGCATATGGTGAAGGTGAATACATGTAAAATATATTAAGTTTTGAGAAATTGATCATTGGGAAATGATGGTACATTGGCTTACGTATCTGACTCATGGATAGAGTAGATGAAAAAGCCATAAGATGATTATTTGATATGCTTGACCAAGTGGATAACATTTTAAAGCGTATTTCATGACAAAAAGAAAAAATGTGTGAAAAAGAAAACTGAGAAGTCACTGTGTATTCATGTGTTCATTTTGCAAAGATTTAAACTTGTTTGATTTTCTTTATTATCTCAAACGATCGGACTTTCTCTGCGTATCGAAAGATCAACCTGATTGTTGTTCGTTTGAGGTTCTGCTTTATTTTCTTTGGTTTTTCGTATAATTTATCGGACTTTCTCTATGTGTACAGGAGTACCAACCCGATTGTTGTTAAATATACAACTTCAACTTGTTTTATTTTTCTTATTTTGTTAAATTCGAGGCCTTATCTGCGTATCGAAAGATCGGCCTTAAGGTAGACGATTTAACGTTCTTATTTCTTTTTGCATGGAACACAGTTGACGATATCATGAATACAATAGACTATGTGATAGTCACAAGTGTAATCACACGAGAAAAATAAAATGTCTGAATATGTCTGATAGTGTGTGGTACACTGGTCAAAGCAAATAAATATTACCTTAACATATCCGGACGTTATGAGTATGAGTCTGCCTGAGTTTAAGATGGACAAATTATACCGGCAATCAACATGGTTTGTGAGCTTAAATTAGTTGAAATTGAAGTGTAGTTCAGTGCGTTATGTTCAATATGATCCCAGATAGTGATCTTTCTCAACACCAAAAATAGAGTTTGATTTTGTATTGCAATTTCATTTCATTTCAGAAAATACAAAAAGATTTTCGGTGTGTTTTACCATAAGTTTGAAAAATCAAAAAGATTTTAGGTATGTTTTGATATAAACTTTCTAAAAGCCAAAAAGATTTTGTTTCTGTTTCGTTTTTGATTTGATCGACACGCAAAACAATTCAAATTTCAAAATCAATATCTTGGAGTCTCAAAGAGATGTTTTTCACCAAGGTTATTAATGATTGGACAGGTAAAAAAGTGAAAGAAGAATGTCATAACTTGAAGTCTTCTGAAGCCGATAATAAAAATGAAACACAATATGCATCGTTAAGTATTCAAGATCAGACTAACAATTAAGTTGAGGGGGAGTTTGATTTAAGATACAGTTTTAATGGATGACCAGATACTGCACACGTCGATGGAGAGTTTGTTAGAGCATGATAGGTTCGTCGTGTGAAGTATCTGAACAAGACGAAGTTGCAAAGTTGCTGGTACACGAATTGTTCAGAACTACACGAACTGTGAGTTCAGGTCAGTTCGAATCAGTTTGGAACTACACGAACTGTGAGTTCAGGTCAGTTTGTGAACAATAGTATAAATACTTATTTGTTCTTTATACTTGATAACAATCGAGTGAGGGTGTGAGTGTTAAGTGTGCGTTTTCTGTGGTGTATTCTCTAAGTGAGTTCCCGATTGTAATTGTTCAAGTTTGATCAATAAAACAATCTTTTAATTACGTTTTGGTATTCGAAATAGCTAGATCAAGTAGACGATCCATCGCTCTCGCGTTTTCATCTATTTTGGCTTAGACACGTGTCTTGACAGCAAACATACCACATAAGTCAAATCTGGTCTGGAAACAGTAATATACATGAGGCTACCAATAGGCTTTTTGTAAAAAAAATGCCATTTAGTGGCACAAAATTTTAGTGGCATTTAGCTTTTGTGCCACTAATATATGGTTTTAGTGGCATTTAGATTTTATGCCACTAAAATAGGTTTTAGTGGCATTTTAAATGTGCCACAATACCTAAGTTAACCTTTTGTGGCTTTTACAATATGCCATTAAAATTTTTCTTTAAAAGTTCACTTAAGCGGTAAAATAAAATTCCTATATCGTCAAAAATATTAATCTAACCTTAAAATCCTAACATCCCTTTGTAACATTCCAAATTGTTGGTTGAGATATAAATACCATATTCAGTATTTATAAAATTCTATAAAAGTGATTTCGATGGAAACGATATTTGATAATCTGTTAATGAGACTAGTACCTAACCTACAAAATAGTTGAGTTGGGTTTGAAACTTAAGAATCAGACGACTAGTTGTTAAAAGAAAAAATAAAAAATAAATAATAAAAATTACCCTAACTTAAAAAGAAAGTAAACTTGAGGGGCTAAATTGTCTAAATATGATAGTTTACCAATAGAAAAGAAATACGGGATTTGGGGGAAGGGGAAGCAGACGACGGGAAGAAAAGAGAAGAAAAGGGGGCGTCGACCCTAATCTGCGTCGCGAAGCGAAGAGCAACCGCGTGGAGCTCGAATTCTACCTCCCTCCTAATGGATTTCGAGTTATGTGGCTTAGTACTATGACCCCCAATCCGATTTTTATGATGATTGTAAGTGTCCTTCGTCTTGTTCTTCTGAAAGTCAAAATTAGGGTTAGTTTCATATGGTGCAAATAGGACCTGCGATTTGGGGTTCCTAATACCCGAATAAATGGTTACAAACCTTAGAAACTATGTGTGATATTGATATGATGCTAAGTAGTGTCAAATGGTAACTTTCATGTTATGCATATTACTAGTGTTCATGTGATTTCATGGAATGGATTTGTTAATCTGATTTGATTAGGTACTAATTCACCAAAAGTTATATAATATTTGATTTTGATATGATAAGTCTTTGATGATAAAACATAATATCTTTGTATGACCTTGCAAGATTATAATCACATGGTTAAAGAAAGGACTTATGAGGTTAGTCGTTGAAATATGGTATAAATTTAGTTGCACTGGGACAAATGATGTATGAAAATCTAAGATAATGGCAACCTATGGTGAATTACAAGATTTGGGTAATTTTCTAAGTATAGAATGTGGAAATTAGGCCTAAGGACAATTGGTTTTTTTTCCACAAGACTTCTAGTTTGACTATTTTCCCCCTTTCATGGACCCCTTCAATTTCTTTGTTCATTCTTATTTCAACTTCAAGGCTCGCTTTGAATGATTCTATCTTTTAAAGGTTTGTAGTTCTTCTATTATTCCTTTAAAAGAGAATATAAGATGGATAAGACAAGCTCAAACTATAGTCTGTTATAAAACAATTAACATAACAGATAGATAGCTAGTAAGTAGGTTTCATTGATCACTATTCTTGTTCGTCCTCATCAAAGAATAAGTGCTTATTATGAACAACTTGGTGATTTCATTGGTTTAATAAATAATCATTTACTATGAAAAACTATATGCTTACTAATGTGCCTTCTTTTATACATTGATAAGCACTTAATGCGAGGTATGCACTATAAAAAAACCTTAAGAAATAAACATCTATCAAACACACTAAGTCGTGATTAGGGTACTTAAGACATTGATGTCTTATTTCAAAACTAAAAGACACTAAGATTAGGACAAGGATTAATTACCTGAACATCCCAATCCCATACATCGATACACGGTAATTATGACTACTGTGGAGTAAGATAGAATATAATGTGCACTAAACTTTGTACTCCACAATCATTCTACAATGCAATTATAAAACCAGTACGAAAGTGTACTTATATAATTATTAATGCTGAAAAATACCAAAACTATCATGACTGGTCAAACTAGCTTTGAACTAAAGTTAATAGAAAATCATTATCACGACTATTTAAGTATAAAGTATGAAGAATGTGTATTTCTATAATTATTTATGTCATGCAAGCAATAAAAACACCCAGATAAGTATAAAGTCTTGATTTAAGATGCAAATACTACATGATTGATAAACAATAACTTGAACACTTTAGTTACCTTCTCCGCTGATATAAGATAACTTGAACACTCTAGTTGCCTTCATCATCAATAACATGAAAACTGTAGGACAGAAAATGTTATCAAATTAAATGCTAGGATTAACATGAACAGAAACTGGTAGATTTAGTTTTTATGAGATTAAAAAAATGCAGAGGATGTTGAGTGTTAATAATAAGTCTAATGATCAAACTTTTGATGTATCCTAACAATGGAGTTGTATGACTCTGAGAGTTCAAGGGCTGCTGATTTAAAGTTGCTGCTAGTGATGTTTATGTTTCTAAAGAGCCTCCTATTGATGCTGTTAGGGAAGGTAAGGTTTTAAATGATGATTATTAAAGCTTACAAGGTTGCTAATATATTGATGCTTTTAGGAGTTATCTTTCTGCTCCTATTTTTGTTAACTTATGGTGGGTTTTTGTTAAGTTGATGATCCTCGTTGTGTTATATAATTTACATATATGAGCATTTAGTTCATATTTCTTTCTACTAATCGGTCACTATCAGCCACAAAGTGAAGTAATGATGGATAAAGTGAAGCACCGATGGATTATAATGGTGTATTTATTGTTAAAAAAAACTAGCCACTAAAACTTAAAAGTTGACACATCCGAATCAATGAATTGTAGTTGAGTAATTGAACTGTAAATTTATTCTCAGAACCATAGAGAGGGGTTTAGGGTGTTTTGGTGTTAGCAATCTTACCATCATATAATCTTGACATCTACATTAAACTTTTGATCTGCAAATTGAACATCTGATATGTACCTGATTGTAAGTAACATCCTATTGAATAACTGATATGTATCTGGTTGCTAATAAATTGAACTCATATTTCTGTTTTATTAACAGCAAAAAGTTCAGTTATATACTCAATAAAGTTGCAATCAAAACCAGTTAAAATGCAAGGCAGTGTGCACTTTTTTTATGTGTAAATTATGGCACATCAAGTACTTAAAACTCCCAGACAAAACCAGTTAAAATGCAGGGCAGTGTGCACATTTTTTGTTTTTGTTTTTTAGGTCCTTTCCTTTACCAGATCTGATGCAATAGGTGGTTACTAACAAACAATCAAACATAAATTATAGGTGGAGAAGAATAATGGTGTATATCCGACACGAGGTAAAATGTATGTAACAACTCGAACTTGTAAAGATGGAAGTATTGTTGATGATGGAGCTTCTCATGTTGTGGTAATGTGTCTTAATGTTCCTGTATATCATTGACGTGTTTAATCTTTTTATGGTTACCTACTTTATTATATGCTTGGGCCTCATTGGAAAAAGTTGCAAACGCCTCTACAAACACACCTAGCAATCAAGATGACTTTACAAATGATGCCTACTCAAAAGTTAAAGGTCCAGAGAAAAGTGGATGCATTCGATTAGTTGAAAGAATGCCGGCCACAAAAACTAGTGGTGCATCTTCGGGAGCTTTAAAAACTATTAACCAGCTAAAGGAAGCAGTCACTGCTTTGGCTATGATCATCCTATATCACATCCCCAATGCAAATTTGGCACCGGTTTTGACAATCTGAAATATAACAGGTAATTACATGCATGAACCATTATTTTTTCTGTTATGTTTACATATACATGTACTAAGATTTGTTTCATTTATATGTTTTTTGTCCCTGGCATTCGTTCTTCGTCCCATAACAACTCTTTATCTCTTAACCAAATATCACCATCTACAAGAAGTCTTAATGATAATGGTAATTACTTTTAAATTGTTACTTTTTAACTATGGTGCAAATATTATATAGATGTTCTTATGTTGTAATATTGGTATGAAGTTGAGTAGCTAAAGACAAAATTTTACAGGGCATGCTGAGTGTTTGGACAAATAATTATATGGCGCCTCTTGTGTGGATCGGCTTGGAAACGACAGGTAAGTTTATTTTTCAGAAAACTATTAGTTACGACCCATTTATCCCTGTCCATTTCCTTCACTCTTGCCCAATGCTTGATCCAAATGAACACGGTGGGCACCACTTAGAGACCATACCCCATTTTGTTCATTTTAGACTTTGATGCCTCATAGTTGTCAAAATAATGTTGTAAATAAGGTTATCTAAAAGCCCAAAACAAGCTGCTAGAAATTAATCAAACATGTCTAAAAAAGGTCATTAAATATGTAGCCAAAAACTGTCTTCTATGTACAAACATACAACATATTGAGCAAAAAAATTGAGCAGAGATTAAAGATGAAATCCAATCATTTACTTGGAAGCAAAAGTGTGTGCTGTAAGGAGTTCATTTAAATTTGTAGTTCTGTACTTTAGATTAATGACATTCTAAGATGAATAGTTTTTTTTCTTGCATAGTAGGGTGATTGGTGGTACTTTATACAATATTGGTAAAAAGTTTTTTATTGACCATGGTACTTGTCATGAATAATTATAATTAAACCGATTCTGATAGTTATTTTAAAACTACATATGTGTCGAGGGACTAATGCTTGTATAATTATAAGAGATGGGTTTTAATTTGTACTAATGCTTATTTATATGGTTTATGATGACAGGGTGGAGATAATGAGAAGTTTGAAGCTATGTTTCTATGGTTGGTGACGATAGCGTAGCTATGCTAGAATATTTAAACTACTTTTGTAAACATTTGGAAATTGAAATATGTTTGAATGTTTAAACTACTTGTGTAAACATTTTGGAGCAAAATTTATCATTTAATTTCTTATTTATATTTTATATTTTATATTGTTGTAATGTGTCACTAAAAGTAATATACGTGTGTATATATATATATATATATATATATATGTGTGTGTGTGTGTGTGTGGCTTGGATAGCCTCTTAATGGCATAAAAAATAAGTGCCACTAAAACTATTATAAATAGATGACTAAGATTACTTTTTAGTGGCATAAAAAAATTTGACACAAAAGTCTTATTGATATAGTGGCAGAAAAAAAGTGCCACTACAACTTCATACAGTTTGTGTGGCACATTGAAAAAGTGCCACTAAAAGGCTTTAGTGTCACCACTTTTAGTGGCACTTATTTTTTGTGCCGCACATTCCTAAAAGGGTTTTTAGTGGCACTTTTTTGGTTTTTAGTGGCACTTTTTGTGTGCCACTGAATGTCATTTTTTTTGTATGGGGTTTACATCCTCCCCTACTCCTGCTTCAGTTAGCACTATCCTTGGCACCATATGATTATCCACATGATTACTATTCCACATTCAGAACCTTTCTAGCACATCCTTGGCATATTTCTTTAGGTACAACTCTATGTCTGCCTCTGAGGCTTCACCTCCACTCCATGTAAGTACTTCGTGAGCCCCAAATCGGTCATTTCAAACTCCTTCTGCATTGAACACTTAAAACTTTCACATAGAATGGCACTGTTCCTCATATAGATTAAATCATCTACATATAGGCTGATTAGTAACATATAGCTCCATGCCCTTTTTATAAACAACGTTGGTCATATTGACTTTGCTCAAACCCTTCTCTTTTGAAATACCTTTCAATCCTATAAAACCAGGCTTTGGGAGCCTGTTTTAAACCATATAGAGCCCTTTCCAGCTTGTTTATTTTGTCACACCCCAAAAAATCCACTCGCGGAGTATCACCGCATTAGGAGCGTGACCGACCAGGATCTAGTCATCAGACACACCAAACCATCTCTATATGCTTGATAAAACCTTTTAATATACCACTTTGAAAGTCCAAAAGTTTTTAGACACGTTAACAGAGTTCAATAAAGTTTTGCGGAAGCGAATTCTTATAAACAATCAAGTTAAATAGTTTACGCCCAAGACGACAAAAGATGTTAAAAGTTTAATAAATCATGTAGACTTAGGCCAAGTCATAATCCTATCGTGCTCCTTATCTCTCCTAAGGACCTGAGAAGAAACATGTAAAGTGTCAATGTGAGATTGGTAAATTCACGAAGTTTAAGCAAGCAAATAAATATCATTTATTTAAAGCAGTACGTTAAGCAGTTGGCCTCAACAAGGCATAACCAACTCAGAAATCACACATCCTGAAAAAGATAATTAGCACTTTATATACTTGGGTGAGCTAGACCACGTTATCTATAACACCATAGGCCCCGTGTCCCCATTCCTGATAGAATTAAGATTTTGCCTTCCAGCTATGCTATAATGCCGAGCATGACCCCAAATTAGGATAACATAATACCCCTTCTCCTCCCCAAAGGCGGTGGGGCTAGAGCGACCAGCCAGGGCAGGGTTTGTCAAGCTCAATAGAAATGTTTCACATTTTCGCATTATCAAGTTGATACTAATGGTACACGAATTGTGGAAGGACTCCCTTGGCATGTTTTTCTCTATGGGTTACAAATAGTATATAAAATAAAAGTTTAGCATTTTTCATAAGAAATCGTTTAGTATTTCACAACAGAAATCGTAACCACATGTCTTCTCCCCCAAAAGCGTAATAAGTTAAAAGTGGGGCCGTGAACTCACCTTAGGGTGAAAATTTAGTACTTCCAAATAACCAACCGAAGAGAGCAGTGAATCTCCTTAGACTTCACCTATGACACATAATAGTGTGAGTGTTGACTGTGTTGACCGATTGTCCCGACAGCACGCGGATAAGAGACAAGTGGACTTGATTACACATTGGTGATCATATTTAGGTTTTCTATATATACCCTAACACGTATATTACATATAATATGCTACATGACGATTAATATAAACGCGTCACAATCTATTACGACGTTATCCCCCGTATACGATGTATGATCGACGGGACGATCGTACAAAGTCTTGTCATTCCCACCGAGGTAGGAGACTTAGTACTTTAATGTGTGTTTTAGTGTATAGAAAAAATAGGGTCTTACAGTATCAAAGTTTAGATTTATAAACTGGTCATTTACCAGGGGCCTATACCAATACGCTAGGGTAAGTGTACCCGTCACGTGTAGCACATCATTGGCAGACATCGGATGTTGAACTCAAGGATACGTTGGTTTAAAACCGTCAATTAATAGTAAGCCAGGTTTTGTTTTTATGATGGGAATTATATTGAACTAACAAAAATAAATAATTAGAAAATGGAAAGCAGTAGAGATGCAGATATTGTAAAAGGACCGCTCAGGCATTGACTCCCCCACCCATGATTTATAGATGCCTCGTAATGTGAATTAGGCTTCCTAAGACAAGGCCACCTAACTCCTATGGAAATGGTTCACAGCTAGGGTTATAGACATGCCTTAAATGGTTACTAATAATCCACGATGAAGATTAGATAAGTTGGTTGACTATGAAGTGCTTCAGACTAAGACCCGACCTATAGGTGACTTAACCTACAACTTGTCGAAAGGCTAGGGTTGGAAATCCTAACGGTCCTGAAGCTGCTAAGCAATTGTGTAACTAATGAAATGGTTAACCTAGTAGGTTCCTAAACACGACTAAGCAGTGGCAGACCCAACCTATCGGTGACTACTGGGCTACTGGACAATGCAAAGGACAACTACTAGCTACGGGAAAGATGATTTCTCATTCAAACCTAAGGATGAACTCCTAATTGGCCACTAGAACTTCTATAACAATCGCGACTATTTCTAGTCCACGCGTACACCATAGATTCTCTTATTTGGTTATACGATAGACACCTAACTATAGTTGACATGCATACAATAGAAAGGTATCCACACAATTACAGAAATCACTAATAACAATATGGAATTCAGAAACATTAACCAAATCAAAAGCAATCACAATGTCTACTTTATAGCAGAATCATAACGAAAACCGAGTACATCACGACATCAAACCATGAAAGGGTTCATCTAGCCTAAACGAATCAAAAGTTTAGCCTAGCATACTCAAATGTAAACTGAAATCAGAAGTTATGAATTTGAAAAACATGGTTAAACTTAATACAATACCGACAACGTAGCAAATCAATGAAACCGGATTGTCAAATGCTTCAATTAGATGATCCAAGCCTTCAATTCTTCGCTCCTGAGACTTGAATCGCATCTCTGGTAGCCTCTGGTCGTTCTTCTGTCGTCCAAAAGTCTTTTCTTGGAACACAAACGTGTTATATTTATAAGGGAAAATTTAGGTTTTTGGCCGACAGCGCGAAACGAGCCGTTACGGCAAAATGGGCCATTTTGGGACTGGATATGATAACGGGCTGTGAACGAAAAACGCCCCGTATAACCTCCTGAACATTTCTAGACACTTTTCTTCTGTCGCGTGTCGCGAAGGTTCACAAGACCACACGTCGCGTATCATGAAAGGTCTGGTTTCCAGCATATCTTTTGTTTTTTTAGTTGATCTCTCGCTTTGACTCGATCGCGATCGGACTTCCGTTTTAGCTTGTTTTCCTTCCCTTTTGTACCCTGAGACCTAACAAAACATATAAATGCAAACTTAAACTAAAATAAACATAAACTTAAATAATACAATACGAAAAATTAACAAAACGATCAGGAAATTGCAGGCAAAACCTATGTGTTTAGCAACACATCAGAGTTGTACACCAGTATAACTCATGATTAATTTGACCAATTGCATGCAAACACATAGCTAAGCAAATACATGATCATACATACGTGTTGCATAGTTATATATTTTCCCGGTAATATATATTTATTATATGTAAGAAAAATTCTTGATAATACCATATCATCATCTCATGTTAAGTCACATAGATGCTCAATTAGCACATTTCAAGTCATGGCATAAGTTCCTATCCATATGCATGTACACATACTTGACCTAGTATCCCATTCATAAGATAAGTTCACGTAAATAAATTTCAATAAATTATTCTACATGCAATCCGGCATCAAGTTTGCGACTTTATAGTCCCTCATGCATCCATTTACATGAATCATGTAACTTTATACAAGATCTATCACCAATCATGCAACTTTATTAGACATCTAGCATGCATGGTAACCAAAATCGGGGTTTTATCATAGATTTCACGTAAAGTACTTGACTTTATTGCATAACAACACTAAATCTACCATAACCAAGCACTTAGAACATAGATCTAACATCAAGATTCAATTTTTATTCACATGCATCCATGCAAAACCCTAGATCTACCATGAATCATCATCCTTAGCATAAAAATCAAATATTTGATTCAATGATGCAAACTTTATTTAATCAACCACTTGATCTACTCATGAGAACATCATATCATTATAAATCAGCGCTAGATCTAACATAAGGCTTGGATCTTGGTAACTTTTAAACAAGAAAACTAAAGGAAAACACATACCGATGTATAGAGAATGTTAGAGGATGATATTGAGACTTGATTCTTGAAGGAAAGCACAAAACGTGAAGGATTTTGGTTGAGAAAGGGTTTAGAGACGAAAATGTAGTTGATGGGACGTTTTGCTGGAGCACAAATGGGAAATTAGGCTTAAATGGTGGGAATTATGGTTTCTGCTGGAAATCCCTCTCCAAGCGTATTGGATTAAAGAGCATGGTTGCCCTAGGAGCCCTTTGAGTTTTGTTGACCGGTCCCCGTTTTGTTCGTTTTTTTTTGCGGTTTTGGTCACGGTTTTCTACATTTTCTCCCATTATAAATTCATCGTTATAATTATCACATTGAATCCCATAAAATCAAGTATTCACATGACATATAACATATTATGATTGCATAATTAAATTCATGTAACGGTTTTGCACGTAAGTCACAACACATAACAGTTTTCAGTTAATCACTAATGTTTCGAGACTCAAACTTGTGTGTGATGTTTGTGAAGTGTTTTGAGGCTACTAGACTATTCTAATACCTTAACTAACATACTAAGCCTATATACGTGATTTCCGGTTTACCAATTTTATCAGCTTTATCTGTTTTTAAGGTACGGGTTCCACCTGACGAGCCAGAATGTCACAGCCTTCCCTCGTTAAAGAATTTTCAGCTCGAAAATTAAGATCTCACCGACATTGCTAAGGGTATAAGTTTCACAAGTTTAAAAGTTGCAACTTTATTGAAAATAGTAAGAAATCAAGTTATAGTGTTTTACTCAACAGTTTAAAAGTTGCTAAGTGTATAAGTTTCACAAGTTTAAAAGTTGCAACTTTATTGAAAATAGTAAGAAACCAAGTTATAGTATTTTACTTAATAGTAAAATAACGCTTTACTCAACAGTAAAGATTATAATTTAATAGCATACCCAAAAGTTAAAGAGAAAATTTTTCAGATTCTCACAAACTTTCAGATTCTCACATCATCCCCTCCTTTAAGGAAAGTTCAACTCGAAATTTAAGAAGTACTCTCGGCTATCGGCACAAACTGCTAGAACAATTTTGGATATTTTCTCCTAATTTGATTCTCGCATTCCCGGGTAAACTCTGGTCCACGCTTTGAATTCCTCCTAACTTTAACAATCGAAATCTTACTCAGCTTGAGCTGGTTGATTTCTCGATCTATTATCTTTACTGACTCCTCTATTATATACATGGATTACGTTATGCACTGAACACGGCTCCTCTGGAAGATTCCATCTATATGTGACTGGACCAATACGCTCGTCAATTTCGAACGGTCCAACGTTTCTTGGATTCAGCTTTCCCCGTTTTCTAAAAATTCCAAAAGGATTCGATCTCCTTCCTGAAATTTTAATGGCTTCCTACGCTTATGAACGTAACTTCTCTGCCTAACACGAGAGGCTATCACACGTTTCTGCATCCGAACGACCCTTCTGATTGTTTCACGAATAAACTCGGGCCCGGTAAGCTGACTATCACCCACCCCTATCCTAGCGGGTTGGTGATCTGTACTTATGACCCAACAAACCTTAAACAAGTTGATACAACTTTATAGTAATAGATGTCGTTATAGGAATACATCATCAATGGTAGGCGAGATTCCCATAAACTAACAAGATTAACCACATAAGTCCTAACATTACTTCCGAAATCTGAATGGTCCCTTCCTTTTTGACCATTAGTCTGAGGACGACAAGTTATACACACACCAATTTGTATCCTCGGATCCTCACCCAAAGGGTCGAATCCCAACTTCGAATTACTTATTCAGTTTATACGAGGATTCAAATTCCAAGTCTTCATCCTTTCGCGCCTCTGTCTAAGTGTTATATCTGATCTGATAACTCAAGATGAATCGTTAGCTGCAAAGACCGTACATGCCTCGGCTTTGTTTCTTTTTGGCTTAAGGCATCAGCTACCACATTAGGTTTTCCCGGTCAGTACCCGATGGTACACTCAAAATCGCTAGACGATTCGATTCAGCCTCGCTGCTTCATGCTCCATTAATCCCGACCAAAGGTACAAGGAAGACGTTTGTGATCAGTGCACATCTTTGGTACATACAAGTAACGTCTCCAGACCTTTGACGAAAAGACCACAACTCACGATTCCAAATAGTGAGTAGCATCACCCTCTCATCATCTCGGAATTGTCGAGAGGCATACGCGGTAACTCTACCGTATTACGTAAGAACGCTTGCTAGACTTGTAGATGCACCACCTCATATGACGAAGTCCATGGTTTTCTTAGGTAAGGAAAGGATAGGTGTACTGCAAAGCTTCTACTTTAAAGGCTGAAATGCAGCATCCTGTTTCACATCCCATTTATATTCCACACCCTTGTTGATTAACGTTGTAAAAGGTTGCGCGATTGATGAGAACCCTTCGATGAATCGTCTAGAATAGCTCGCTAGATCGAGGAATCGGCGTACTTCGGTCGACATCTTAGGTACAGAAAAATTCTTAATCGCCTCAGTCCTTGACAGATCAACTTAAGTTATCGAATCATTCACGATATGACCCAAAAATTGCAGTTCTTGGATCCAGAAGACACACTTTGAGAATTTAGCATACAACCGCTCCTTTCTTAACTAGTCAAGATTTAAACAAAAATGCTCAGCGTGTCATCCTTTATCTTGGAATAAATGAGAATATCATCAATAGGCACGATGAAGAACTGATCTGAACGCGTCTTACAAAACCGATTCGTAAGATCCATACATGTTGCGTTGTATTGGTCAGCCAATCAGCATAACCAAGATCTCATGACGCTTACACCGAGTCCTGCAAGCGATCATCGAATTTCTATCTTCTCTGACCCTTGACAAAGGGTAACCAAATCTTAAATTGATTTCGATACGAACGAGTAGACGATCCACCGCTCGCATTTTCAAGTGGTATCAGAGCTTTAGGTTCAATCTACTGGTCAGAAATCTCTGTTTTTTGAAGTTTTGAGTCAAAAACCCCAAGTTTTGCGAAAATGTTACTCATTCTTTAGTTTGTTTGATCTTCTCGAGTATGCTTTTCATGAAAAAAATCTTCTCCTAGATTGTTTCTATTGAGTTTTCTTGAACTCGTGTCGAAAATTTCATCCAAAAACACTGATAATCGTGAAAATGGAGTCGAGAGTGTTCGAGTTCGTCTGAGGTTTGGCTGTAACTGAAAAGTAACCGCTCCGAACTCTAGGTTCAGCTGAGATTCTAACGAAGCTAAGGTTCGGATAGTGTTCGGAGATAGTTCGGATAAGGTTCGGTTGAAGTTCGGTCAAGATCTTTCAAAGCCAAGTTCGGTTTAGGTTCAGAAGAGGTTCGGATCGAGTTCGGCTAAGGTTCGATCACAATTTTGATTCGGATTAGGTTCGGACGAAGTTCGGCAAAAACATATCAAGTTCAGCTGAGGTTCGGGTAAACAGTAATCGGGATATTTGGAAGGTTTCATGAAAACTGACGTAACTTAAGAACCGTAAAGAGTTACGGGAGCTAATACCAGCCAAAACGACCGTCTCGAAAAGATCTATACTTTTACTGCCTAACGACTAGTACCCTCTGTTTTGGTACAAAAAATTCACCTCTAAGACCTTCGTTTTTGGGTTTGTAGTTTTGGTATACAAGTTTTTGGACAAGATGAGTGATTTTCAAGCGTTTGCAGCTATTCAGAATTCGGTGCAAGCTACGATGCAAACTATGATTAACTATGATAATGAAATCGGAACAAGTCAGAAAGTTCCCAAATTGCTCAAATTGGAAGATTATCATAGTTGGGTTAAACGGTTTGAAGCGTATGTGGATACAAATGATATTGATATGTGGTTGGCATTTTCTGATCAATATGTTTATCCTAAAGATGAAACCGGGGAGCCAATTCTTCAGAGAAAACTTACTTGTGAACATAAGAAAGCATATCAACCTGAGAAAAAGGCATACGGTACTTTGATAATGGCATTACCTAAAGAATTGTTACATCAATTTTCTGGAAACTATACATCGAAGAGTTTATGGGATGCATTGGAAAAGAGATGTGAAGGCAATGACCAGAATAAAACTATTCCAAATCTGATTGCACGATTTGCACATTTAATGAGTGAAATGCGTCTGGTGAATCTTACAAAAGAAGAAGCTGATATGAAAAAAAAAGATTTTGGAGGCTTTACCTTAGAAATGGGAGAATTATGTAATGATGATCACTCATGATAAAGAATATTCAAGATTGTCATTTAATGATCTGATTCAAAGAATCCAAGAAAGGGATATGGAGTTAATGGTGAACAAGTCACTTCCTACACAACTTCAAAATCTTGTGGTGTATTATGGTGACAATGATTCAACCATGAATGCTGGTACATCTCATATTCTTAGTTCCGCACCTCCTACATCATTCATTGTAGGTAAATCTGAAACTCCTAGTTATTCTGCTGGTTGTACTGTTTCATTTCCTAGTTCTTCGACTCAGAATGCTTTGTCTACTCAAACTACCGATGATTATAATGCTTTAATGTCTACATTGGTATCTTCATATTTTGGTGTTATTACTGGTTCAGTAAGTAACGCAGAATTAACCAATGAAGATTATGATCAAATTCATTATGATCATTTGGAAGAAATGAACTTGAACTGGCAATATGCTATGTTGGTTCAAAGAACGAAGAAATTTTTCAATAGAACTGGCAAGAAGAGATTGAATCAGGGAAAAATTGGACTGGACAAATCAAAGGTTAAATGTTATAAGTGTTCTGTATATGGACATTATGCACGAGAATGCCCAAGTTCAACTAAAAATAAACTGAAGTGTGGTCAACATGCTCATTTGGTTATTCATTCACCAAATGAAGCTCTCAAGGTTGATAGAAAATCTGTTTCTTTTGACGAAAAACTGCCTGAAATGTTTTGGCATCCAGATGAATTTGCCTGGAACGCAGATTCTGAAGCAAAAATGAAACATGCTCCATTTTGTCACACCCCGGTCAACGGTATCGGGTGTGAGCGAAAATGGAATAATAGTCGAGGATACATAGAATAACATCTAATAAATTTAAACTTCATAAAACATTACATCATTTCAATTGCAGCGGAAAGATAGAGGAAATGATAATGTCTTACATTTTAAAAGCACAAAGTCTAAATTAAAGTTAAACATAAAACGGTTTATTTGGATAGGTTGGGACTATGACTCCAAGAGCAGGTCCGATAGCATGATTAAGCCCCCATTTGCATGTCCTCCGAAGGTTTTGCTTCAATTACCTAAGAAATCATGAGTTTAAAAGGTCAACATAAAGTTGGTGAGGTTCATAGGTTTATGACTCTACGTTTAAAGTTGGTAAAGCAGTTTCAGTATACTTAAATATTACATTGGTTTACCGTTGTGGATGTATGAACTCACCTGAACCTTGATTTCAAATACTAACGGTTTACCCACCCATAGCATCTCTTGCCCAGAGATGTTAACATAGCAGAATAACTGACGTGTACCCCCAGACAATCCGGAGTCAGAACTGGAGCTACCAGTTAGGGCAGGGTTGTCAACCCAAATATATCTATTCACTAGCTATCGTTTCGTACAGAACTAATTGAAATCAATTAATGGTGGGATACGGTTGTACAAACGTTTATAACGATAATGTACTAAATTGGGCAATCAGTAAGAGAACAAGTAGTCATACGGCTAACAGATAAACCATAATATTAAGTAAAAACATTTTTCAGATTTCATGATTTCTCCCCCAAAGTATAAAACAGTTAAAAGAAAAGGGGTCGTGAAACTCACAGATTCAGCAGATATGAAGTATAGACAGTGAAGTAGCGATAGCAAGTAATACGCTAAATAAATAAATAAGACATTCGCTTAAGGTCTATGATCAATTGAGTAACACAAGTCACCCAAGTGATACCGGTAAAGTCTTGACATTTTAATCCCGTTTGTATTCGTTTGAAAACACGTTAGCTTGTATTTATTAAATAAATACTTTTGTGATGTTTTATATTTATGTTCAATAAATATAATAAAAGATTAAACAATTTATTTGTTCAATCAAGATCTGAATATTGAATTTTAAAAATAATAATGTTTATTATTATTTTCATGAGTTCATATAATTATTAAATAATTATATATTTGGTTTGTTAATCATGCAAGTTATAGTTATTTTTAAATAATTGTGTTTAACAATCCTTGGTGAATAAATCATAGTTTAAAACTTTTATAAATAATTATTAGCCAAAAGAATAATTATTTAAAGTTCCTTTAAGTCATGGATTGTTTGAAAGATATATTTTTCTATTCCAATCACAACATTTAATCATTTAATTTCTTGAAATCATTTAATATTCATTTGCATGAAATATTTATTTCTCCTTTAAACATTGTTCTAAAAATGTTTCTTGGTGACGCTTGGATTTATAAAAGTTTATTTATCATAAACTTTTGGATTGTTTTAATAAAACATGATAGGAAATTGTTTGGAGATTTTAAACATTTACGTTTTTGCGTATATCGCCGTATGGTCCCGGTTTTATTACTACGCAACGTATCCTTATTTCGATTACTTCGATTCATCAAAGTAATAATAAAGGTTTATAAAAATAATTAATTGCTTGGTTATTTTTATAAAAGTCTTTTATAAAACATGTTTATTTTACAAGTGTCTTTTTATAGGAAACTTTCATTTTTATATCATGTTTTTAATTGTTTAAAAACTTGTAATAAATCCAAGAATTTATGTCAAACTAATCATTTGACATAAATTTATTCTTTCCATTTTTAGTAAAGAAAATCTATAAAATTCCTTTTGTCTTGAAGCTTTTATAACACATTTAATGTGTTATATTTTACTAAAACAAGAATTATTCTCTTTGTTCCATTTCATTTGTTGTAGTCATTTATGCCATAAATTACATATGTAACATTCTAGTTATTTTGTCCATGAACTTATCATAAGTATTAACATGTGATATGTTCATTTGTTAACATAACATATTTCATGATTAAATCAACTAACACGTTTTGTGTTAGGACATAAATACTAAGCAATCAACTAACATTTTCATGTTAGGATATTCTAAGTAAAAGAACAATAAACTAACACATTGGTGTTAGGACAATAATTAAATAACAATCACTAACACATTAGTGTTAGGATAAGTAATTAAATGACAATCACTAACACTTTAGTGTTAGGACAAGTAATTTAAATGACAATCACTAACACTTTAGTGTTAGGACAAGTAATTTAAATGACAATCACTAACACTTTGTGTTAAGACAAATTAATCAAATGTAAACATGATGATCTTTAGGTGCACATAGATACTTTCTTTTGATTTCTCCATGTGTTTCACCCATCTCCATGGCTATTTTAAGTTCCAAGAACACCATGGAAATGTTATGATCAAAGAAGAATGGGGATTAGAGAAGAGAGATTTAGATGATCTTAATCAAGAATGTAAATGTTGGTTTGTTATTGTCAAGACTTGTAGGCATTATTTGGGTGTTAACAAGTAAAAGAAGTGAGTTAGAGGGACTCACAAAAGGAAGGGGATGAGATCGATGGAAGTGGTGGCGGTTCCGGCGGTTAGCGGTGGTTCCGGCGGTGGTCCGCCAGGGCAGAGCAGCGGCGGCCGACAGGTGGTAGGCGGTGGTGGTGTGGCCGGTTCAAGGGAAGAGGGAGGAGGAGTGTAACTGTTGCTTGGTTTGTGTTGGGTGTGGGGGAACCAAAGGGAGGTGGTCTCCACTTTTATAAGCATGATTAGGTTTATTAACATTTGGGTAATTATGTGTTGTCAAGATGTCATGGCCCCTAACTAAATCAAGAGTTGGTGATTTATTTTTTATAAATCTTTCATGTGTTGTATAAAATGGTAAAGGTTTTATAAAATATGAAATGGTTAGTGGTGCTTAAAAATCTTAACTTTTTAAAATAAAAACCAAGTATAATTAAACTAGTAATGGGGCGGTTTTTATAAAAAGTTTGATGGGCTAATGTTTTTATAAAATCTTGTTGGATTAACTTTTATAAAACTTTATGGGCTAAAACAATTAAATAAATTGTTTTATAGTTGGGCTGAAGCCCATTCGGGTTTGGGAAGGAGGACTGGGCCGAAGCCCATGTGTAACCGGTTAGGAGATTGGGCCGAGTTCTCGGTTTGGGCCGCGAGAGAAAAAGAAAACCGGTTTGGGCCGGTTTCGAGTGGGCCGCAAAGGGGAAGGGAATCGGTTTCGGCCCTAGGACATTCGGGCCGCGGGTCAGGCCTCCGGGTCGTGTCGGACACTCGGTTAGTCGAGTCGAGTCACAGGGTAAAGTCTTGGGTTCGTTTGAGTTAGTTTGGGCTTATTGGGCCTAACCGGGCCCAATAGGTTCCTCGGGTTCGTCGTTTGATTAAGTCTTGACAACATAACATTTTGATCACATTTTAAGTTCTTAAAATGTTTTAGCAGTTTATATTAGCTTAGATAAAATATAAAAAGTCAATTTTTATATTTAATTTCTTGTTATCAAAATTCCATATTTAAAATATGAAATCTTTTGTATTTTACGGGTATGCAAACGCGGGATTTAAATCAGTTATCAGTTAGTTATCGAAACTAATTCGGTTAATCATATTATTAAAACATATTGATATTTAAATCAGAAAGTCAACGGAGAGAGGTTTGACCTGTTTTTAACGAGGTGTCACATTCTCCCCCAGTTAGAAGAATTTCGTCCCAAAATTCAGTTCTAGTTACTGGTAGATGCGACGTTCTCAAACAGACATGGATACTTCCGACGCATTTGATCCTCGCGTTCCCAAGTGTACTCTGGTCCTCGTCTAGAGTTCCATCGTACTTTGAATATGGGGATGCGGCTATGCTTCAGCTTCTTTATTTCTCGGTCAAGTATCTCAACAGGTTCCTCAATTAAGTGCAGGGTCTCGTCCACTTGAATTTCATCAAGAGGGACGATGAGTGTTTCATCGGATAGACATTTCTTAAGATTACAAACGTGAAAGACATTATGTACGCTGCTCAGTTCAGCAGGCAGGCGTAAACGGTACGCTACTGGTCCAATGGTCTCGGTGATCTCGAAGGGACCAATGTAACGAGGGTTGAGCTTTCCTCGTTTTCCGAATCTAATGACACCTTTCCAAGGTGACACCTTTAGCATTACGCGATCACCCTTTTTGAAAGACAAGGGTTTGCGTCGGTTGTCGGCGTAGCTCTTTTGCCTGTCTCTGGCAGCTTTCAGGCGGTCATGGACTTGAAAGATTTTCTCAGTCATTTCAAAGATTAACTCGAGACTAGTTAACTGACTGTCTCCAATCTGAGTCCAGCAGAGTGGGGATCTACACTTTCTTCCATAAAGTGCTTCAAAGGGAGCGGCTTGAATGATGGTGTGATAAATGTTGTTATAAGAGAATTCGGCAAGAGGGAGATGCTCATCCCAATTGGGTCCGAAATCAATCACACATGCTCTGAGCATATCTTCAAGTGTTTGGATCGTTCTCTCACTTTGGCCATCTGTCTGTGGATGGTAGGCAGTACTCATATCGAGTCGAGTACCCAAAGCTTTCTGTAGAGATTTCCAATAGTTTGCGATAAAACGGCTATCACGATCGGATATGATAGATATAGGCACACCATGTCGTGAGACGACTTCTTTAATGTAAAGTTTGGCTCGTCTATCCATGTTATCCTTCTCTTTGACTGGTAGGAAGTGCACAGATTTCGTCAATCGATCTACTATCACCCAGATAGCGTCATATCCAGATCTAGACTTAGGCAATTTCGTGATAAAATCCATGGATATTTCCTCCCATTTCCATTCCGGAATCACTGGCTGAGTCAGCAATTCAGAAGGTTTCTGGTATTCGGCTTTGACCTTTGAACATGTCAAGCATTTGCCGACATAGGCGACTATCTCGGCTTTCATGTTGGGCCACCAAAATTGTTTCTTCAGACCGTGGTCCATTTTATCTGATCCGGGATGAATGGAATATCTTGACTTGTGAGCCTCATCGAATACTAATTACCTTAACCCTCCATAGACAGGTACCCATAGTCTGTCTATGAAGTTCTTGGTTCCATCAGGCTTCTCATCCAGTTGCTTCTCCATTCCGCGTAAACCTTCTTCAGTTAGGTTTTCCGGTTTGAGGGCTTCAATCTGAGCGTCACGCACTTGTGCAGTGAGATTCGAGCGTATGGTCATACTTAATGCTCTAACTCGAAGTGGTTCTACGCGCTCTTTCCTGCTTAAAGCGTCGGCTATAACGTTAGCCTTGCCCGGGTGATAATGGATCTCGCATTCGTAATCATTTAGCAGTTCTACCCATCGCGTTGCCTCATGTTCAATTCCTTCTGGTTGAAAATATGCTGGAGGCTTTTGTGATCAGTGAATATGGTGCACTGAGTACCATAAAGATAATGCCTCCATATTTTGAGAGCAAAGACAACGGCTCCGAGTTCCAAATCATGGTTCGTATAATTCTTCTCGTGAATCTTTAGTTATCGTGATGCGTAGGCGATGAACTTCTCTCGTTGCATGAGTACGCATCCTAAACCTTGATACGAAGCATCGCAGTATACAACGAAGTCTTCGATCCCATCGGGTAATGATAGGATCGGTGCATCACACAGCTTTTGTTTCAGCAATTGAAAGACTGACTTAGTCTTAGCATCCCATACGAACTTCTTATCTTTTTGGGTCATAGCGGTCAGTGGCTGGGCTATCTTTGAGAAGTTCTCAATGAATCGGTGGTAATAGCCAGCGAGACCTAAGAATTGTCGAATCTCGGTTGGAGTCGTAGGCGTACTCCAATCCTTGATTGCTTCAATTTTTGTGGGATCCAAGTGAATACCTCGATCGTTGATCACATGACCCAAAAAGTGTACTTCGCGAATCCAAAAGTCGCATTTGGAGAATTTCGCGTAAAGTTCTTCCTTCTTCAACAATTCCAGGATAAGTCTTAGATGTTGTTCGTGTTCTTCCTTACTACGGGAGTAGATAAGGATGTCGTCAATGAATACTATAACAAATTTATCCAGATAAGGTTTGCATATGCGGTTCATTAAATCCATGAACACTGCTGGTACGTTTGTCAAACCAAATGGCATTACGAGGATTTCATAATGACCCTAGCGTGTTCTGAACGCCGTCTTTGAAACATCTTCATCTCTAACTCTGAGTTGATGGTATCCTGATCTCAGATCGATCTTTGAGTAGAAGCTTGATCCTTGAAGTTGATCAAATAGGTCGTCAATCCTAGGAAGCGGGTAACGGTTCTTCACAGTTAGCTTGTTCAATTCTCGGTAGTCAATGCACATCTGGAATGTTCCATCTTTCTTCTTAACAAATAACACGGGTGCTCCCCATGGAGAGTGGCTTGGACGGATGAAGCCTTTATCTAGCAATTCTTGTAATTGGCTAGATAACTCTTGCATTTCTGATGGTGCCAGACGGTACGGAGATCTGGCTACGGGGACGGCACCGGGTGCTAAGTCAATGCGAAACTCTACTTGTCGCGTCGGGGGCAAACCTGGCAAGTCTTCGGGAAAGACTTCCGGGTATTCGCGAACAACGGGAACATCTTCCACACGTTTCTCATTCGGTTTCTTCTCAGTTACATGTGCTAGAATGGCGTGGCATCTTTTACGAAGGAATGTTCGTTCCTTCATACTAGATATGAGATTTACTTTGGTTCCACTCTTTTCGCCTTGCACGCTCAGAGTGTTGCCATCTGTAAGTGGCATTCTAACTATTTTCTCATGGCACACAATTTCTGCATATTTCTTTGATAGCCAATCCATGCTAATGATCACATCAAAGCTTCCTAATTCAACGGGCATCAAATCAATGCTGAAGGAATGGTCGGAGAGTTCTAGCGAGCAATTTTGATAGATTATACCAGTTTCTACTAATTCTCCGTTTGCTAATTCTACTGTGAACTTAGTGTCTAAGGCAACAGGAGTAATTTCAAGTAATTGGCCAAATTCGGTAGACACGAAGCTTCTATCGGCACCAGTATCGAATAAAACAGAAGCGTAATGATTATTTAGTAGAAACGTACCCGTCACCGTGTTGGGGTCACGGCGAGCGTCTCCGGCATTGATCACAAAGGCTCTTCCTCTAGCCTGATTAGCATCCTGATTTCTTGCCTTCGGGCAGTCCTTTTTGAAGTGTCTGGTAGCCCCGCAACCGTAACAGGTGCGCTTCGGACAGTCTCGTGCTACATGACCTTTTGTCTTGCAAATGTTGCAGAAGACGTTTCCACAATCGAGAGTGTGGTGGAGGTTGCATTTGTTGCACAAGGGTGCTCCACCGGTGTATCCGGTCTTTCGGACAACATGAGTAGGGGTAGTAGTAGCGTAGACTTTCACTGGTTCAACCTCTTTGGAAGGGGTCTTCTCATCACGATTCTTCCAGAATCCTCGTTTTCTCTTGTTGTTAGGCTTCTTGCTTGAAGAGGGGGTGGTACTAGCATCAGGGGTCTTGCTCTCAGACTGTTTCTTGCCAAGGTTCACACCTTGACGGTTAGCTTGGTAAATAAGGTTGTGTGCCAGGCGCACAACATCCTGAAAAGTCTGAGGATTTGAGGAAAGGACATTCCCCTGGATATGGGGTGCAAGTCCCCAGATGTACCATTCGATTTTCTTGAACAGTGGAGTGATCATGATCGGATAGAGATGAGCGAGCTCACGGAACCTTTTGGTATAGCCAGCAACATCGGCTCCATTCATGGATAGGTTCCAGAACTCAGCTTCGAGTTTCTGAAGTTCCTCTCTAGGACAGTACTCATCGCGAAGCAGTTGTTTGAGTTCGTCCCATGTCATGGCATAAGCCAAATCAGTTCCCATAGCATCAGCATGGGAGTTCCACCAAGTCAGAGCGCTATCAGTCAGTGCGCATGTGGAATACTTGACCATGTACTGCTCAGGGCAGTTGCTTATGCGGAAGACGGACTCCATTTTCTCAAACCAGCGAACTAAACCAACAGCGCCTTCAGAACCCTTGAAATTTGAGGGCTTGCAGTTCATAAAGTCTTTGTATGAACATTCACGGGGGCATGCATTTGTTAGGTTGAAACGTTGAATACAATTTAGGGAAATTGTAGTCTAGTGTTTTTCTAACATTGGTTAATTCATTCTTACCGCGTGCCCCATTGTCGTTCTGACGTTGGGTTTCAGCGGCGGCAACAGTTTCTGCGACGCGATTAGCAGTCATCTCCTCGATTTCCTCAGCGGTCATGGGAGGAGGGGGCGTAGGAGGTGAAACGTTCCTGGTGGCTCGACGTCTCGGTGGCATGATTTTGCTTTAAGTTACAATTGTCAACGTAAAGAAAAACTTTAGATAATATGTAAATGGGGTTATTACATGCTCGAGAATAACTGCCACGACATACATCAATTGCCAAATCATTTTACGCGCAAACACAACCAAGAAACGTGAGATGAAAGGAATGAAGTAACATAACGTGTCATAGTAATCACAATAACAATATAAACAACACAACCATAACATGATAATAATAATTGCATAACTATAATGAAACATAACATTAATCATAATCATGATACATCCATAGTTTTTCTACCATATTACAGATAAAACACATCCAAAAGAAATAAGTTTTTCATTATGGTCTCGCAGTCCCGATCATAATCAAAAGATAACATGTTTCATTTATAAAATGGTAATCAAAAGACTAGGTCAAATCTAGCTAGAAAGGTGGTGGTGGTGGTGGACCTGGGGGCATAACAAAGAAGGTCGGGACTTGGGTCATGGCAAGGAGGGTGGAGAGGAGTCGTCCGGATACAAGCTCCAGTGTGGCGACTCTCCTCTGCAGACTCTCGTGTGAGAGAAGCAGGTCAGTGGTGGCCATGCTAACCCCAGTCATGTGTGCATGAAGGGTGTCCATGGCGCTATCAGTAGCGCACATGTGTCTCACTAGCATGGATATCCGATCCCTAAGGATCCTAACCTCCTTAGTAGTCGGAAGCTGGGCGACGTCAGCATCAAGTTCTCCAAGGTTCGTCTCGATGCGCCTTAGGTGGGCTACCAAGAGAGGTACTGTGTCGGGTATGGGCTCCCTGCTGAAGGGTGAGATGCCCATCGGGACACGGTGGGAGGGATCGGGGAGAGAGGACTCGCCCCGTGCATAACTGCTCGGGATCTCCTCCTCGATCCTCCAGGCTTGTACCTGGCCCGGCATCCAAGCTAAGTGTGGTAGCTCGAATACATAGCGCCTCTTGGGCGCAGGCTCCTCGGGGGTAGCACCAGCCTCACGGTTCCGGGATGGGCCAGGCGCCCGTCCCGGGGTGTATCCCCGTCTATCGCCACCAGGTGCGGCGACATAGGTCTTTACAGACCGATCACGACCTGCAAAGGGGTCGGTGGTGCTTGAAGCACCAATGAGGGCCTCACCGCCAGCAGTGGCGGTGGGATCACGGTGGTCCGGTGTGTCATCTGAGGTCAGTGGCCTAAGTGGCCTCAGAAAGCTGGAAGGTATGGTGGATCGGCGGATAGTTCCCATAGTAGCCGCCTCTAACTTGGGGCTCGAAGGTACGTGGTCCTCGGGTGAGGGCGTGTAGTCCTCAGGTGCTGGGTCCTCGGGTGATGGAGTGTAGTCCTCCACACTTTGCTCCCCGTCGGAATTGGCAATGCAAATGACTTCTCTGGAAGCCATCTCTGCGATAAATATTCCCATAGGAAACATGTGTCAGTAACATCATAACGGCATAGGAATCAAAGCATAAGTAACATATAATATAGCATAAGTAAACATGTTGGAGATGAGGTCTTTCATGCAAATGGTAGCTTCGGAGTGGGTTATAGTCCAGGTTCGGTTTTTGTTTTGTTTGTTTGTTTATCCTGGTTCACTATAAGCACGGCTCTAATACCAATCTATCACACCCCGGTCAACGGTATCGGGTGTGAGCGAGAATGGAATCATAGTCGAGGATACATAGAACAACATCTAATAAATTTAAACTTCATAAAACATTATGTCATTTCAATTGCAGCGGAAAAATAGTGGAAATGATAATGTCTTACATTTTAAAAGCACAAAGTCTAAATTAAAGTTAAACATAAAACGGTTTATTTGGATAGGTTGGGACTATGACTCCAAGAGCAGGTCCGATAGCATGATTAAGCCCCATTTGCATGTCCTCCGAAGGTTTTGCTTCAATTACCTAAGAAACCATTAGTTTAAAAGGTCAACATAAAGTTGGTGAGGTTCACAGGTTTATGACTCTACGTTTAAAGTTGGTAAAACAGTTTCAGTATACTTAAATATTACATTGGTTTACCGTTGTGGATGTATGAGCTCACCTGAACCTTGATTTCAAATACTAACGGTTTACCCACCCATAGCATCTCTTGCCCAGAGATGTTAAACAGAGCAGAATAACTGACGTGTACCCCCAGACAATCCGGAGTCAGAACTGGAGGTACCAGTTAGGGCAGGGTTGTCAACCCAAATAGATCTATTCACTAGCTATCGTTTCATACAGAACTAATTGAAATCAATTAATGGTGGGATACGGTTGTACAAACTTTTATAACGATAATGTACTAAATTGGGCAATCAGTAAGAGAACAAGTAGTCATACGGCTAACAGATAAACCATAATATTAGAGTTAATAGCCATTTTCATCCTTGTGGTTTTGTGGGCTTTGCCATTTTCATCCAAAATAGTTTTTTTTCTCCTATGCTTCCCTGTGGTTTCAAAAAGTTGCCATTTTCATCCAAACCGTTAACACCATCCGTATTTTCGTTAAAGTGTATGATTTCAGGGACTGTTTATGTCATTAACTGTAAGTCTAATTTCTAATATAGTAAAAAAGTTAAATAAAAAACCACCCTCCCCATTTGATTCCTGGTCATCACCACCAACATACTCTGCCGTCCTCTTCCTCTTTTTCATCTCCCCTCACAACTTATTATGTGACTAGCTTTCTCTAACCCCATTAATTTAAAGAGCATAAATAAATTCTCGAAGAACCAGATATCTCCCCCCAAAACCTTGATTTCCCTCTTTGATTCTATTCTAGAACCGAGCACTAACATCGATTAGATCATTTTAGTGAAAACTGGGTGAAGAATTAGAGAGAGCGCGCAGAGATGGTCGACGTAGTGGGCGGAGGAAGAACGTGAGTCACTGTTTTTAGATGGGGTTTGAATTCCTCCAATCGAACAATTAGATTAATCTGTGACGGTGGTTCAGGGTTGGCGTCGAACAGAGGTAATTTTCTCCGATCAGTAAGTTCTCAAATTAAAGAATTCCAAATTAAATCCAAGTAGGCGTTTTAACTTTTTTTGAGGTTGTTCTCCGATGAAGGTGGTTTATGGTTGTTTGATGGTGACAATTTGAGGGCGGTGGTCTAAATAGCACGCAAATCAGAAGAATCAAAGATCTAACCGGAGGGGCGGTGGTCTGAACGGAGAAGAAGAGCTTACGGTGATGTTCGTAAAACCTGGCGGCGTTAGCGGTGGTGTGGTTGCTGATATTTTGGGGAAGAAAGGTTAATTTAGATTAATTACAAACATGACCCCTCAATTAAAATTAAGTTAATTACATAAATAGTCTTTATTTTAACGGACATATGAATGTTGTTAACGATTTGGATGGATATGGCAACCTTTTTGAAACCACAGGGAAGCATTGGAGAAAAAAAACTATTTTGGATGAAAATGGCAAAACCCACAAAACCATAAGGACGAAAATGGCTATTAACTCATAATATTAAGTAAAAGCGTTTATCAGATTTCATGATTTCTCCCCCAAAGTATAAAACAGTTAAAAGAAAAGGGCCCGTGAAACTCACAGATTCAGCAGATATGAAGTATAGACAGTGAAGTAGCGGTAGCAAGTAATGCCCTAAATAAATAAATAAGACATTCGCTTAAGGTCTAGTCTGGACATTTTAATCCCGTTTGTATTCGTTTGAAAACACGTTAGCTTGTATTTATTAAATAAATACTTTTGTGATGTTTTATATTTATGTTCAATAAATATAATAAAAGATTAAACAATTTATTTGTTCAATCAAGTCCTGAATATTGAATTTTAAAAATAATAATGTTTATTATTATTTTCATAAGTTCATATAATTATTAAATAATTATATATTTGGTTTGTTAATCATGCGAGTTATAATTATTTTTAAATAATTGTGTTTAACAATCCTTGGTTAATAAATCATAGTTTAAAACTTTTATAAATAATTATTAGCAAAAAGAATAATTATTTAAAGTTCGTTTAAATCATGGATTGTTTGAAAGATATATTTTTCTTTTTCAATCACAACATTTAATCATTTAATTTCTTGAAATCATTTAATATTTCATTTGCATGAAATATTTATTTCTCCTTAAAACATTGTTCTAAAAATGTTTCTTGGCGACGCTTGGATTTATAAAAGTTTATTTATCATAAACTTTTGGATTGTTTTAATAAAACATGATAGGAAATTGTTTGGAGATTTTAAACATTTATGTTTTTACGTATATCTCCGTATGGTCCTGGTTTTATTACTACGCAACGTATCCTTATTTCGATTACTTCATTCATCAAAGTAATAATAAAGGTTTATAAAAATAATTAATTGCTTGATTATTTTTATAAAAGTCTTTTATAAAACATGTTTATTTTACAAGTGTCTTTTTATAGGAAACTTTCATTTTTATATCATGTTTTTAATTGTTTAAAAACTTTTAATAAATCCAAGAATTTATGTCAAACTAATCATTTGACATTAATTTATTCTTTCCATTTTTAGTAAAGAAAATCTATAAAATTCCTTTTGTCTTGAAGCTTTTATAACACATTTAATGTGTTATATTTTACTAAAACAGGAATTATTCTCTTTGTTCCATTTCATTTGTTTTAGTCATTTATGCCATAAATTACACATGTAACATTCTAGTTATTTTGTCCATGAACTTATCATAAGTATTAACATGTGATATGTTCATTTGTTAACACTAGTCGTGTGCCCGCGCGTTGCGGCGGCGATAGTGTATAGCGTGTTATTCGTCTTCTGTTCGCACTTTGTAGCGGCACAACAAACTATAGCACGTTGCTGCGGCGGCGAAAATTCATAGCTTCTATTTCTGATGAAGATTGATCGACGAACTATGATGAGGAGGGCATTCGGATTTATAAAGCTTAGGACACATTGTCATTAGTCATTATATAGATAGTTAGTTTACCAACCAACTTGTTAGTAGGAAGCTCACGTGTTCGGTAGCGGCGAAAGATTACAACCCGATATCCGTTTTTGTTGGCACGATGCGTCGCAACGATAATTTATAATGCGATACATGTGTTTTCGACGGAGACGAACTATAATCGTGTATGATGAGATCATGACGCATGTTGATTGTGATTTACCGGGTGTGTTCTTTATAGATGGTCAGATAAATTATAACTACTTAATTTAGAAAAATCAGCGATAACATTAAACTCGTATTTAGTGATTGAGAGATTATAATTGTAAAAGTAATCAGCGAAATCAGACATTTATGGAGTATTTTATACAATTTTAACGTATTTAGTTTAACAAGCTATAATTTTTGACACATCTAGTTCGACAATTTGACACGTTGGCTTGCTTTCAAAAACATTATTTTAATAAATAGTGTTTCAACTAACTTCATTTTGATTAACAAAACTCTAATAAAGTACTAACTCCATTTTAATTAACAAAAACTCTAAGGCTCAGTTTAATATGTGGTAATGGAATGAGCGAGGGAATGGAATGGGCTAGATATTGGAATGGTCGAGGGAATGAAATGGATCATTACCATTCCATCATCATGTTTCGTTACCATATGGGAATGGAATAAATCATTGTTTCGTATTGTTTAATGGTTAGTAAAAGTGAAGTAATTGAATATAATTTACTAATATTTCCATTTAAAATTGATATATTTGTTTTATAATTATATTTTCAGTGTTACAATTTTTAATTTTTTTAATTTTTAATTTTTTTAATTTTTAATATTTAATTTTTATTAAATAATTTAATTTATATTTATTATTTTCTAATTTAATTTTATCTTTATTATTATTATTTATTGTTTTTGTATTTATTTTATTATGGTTTTTCATCTTTTTATGTTTTTATCCTTTTATTTTTTTTTATTTTTTCCTTTTTTTACTTTTTGTTTTCTATAAAATTTTGAGAAAGAAATCTAATTGACAAAAAAAAACTTTAATTTCATTCCTTGAAGGAATCGTAAAACACTCCTTCTTAATGGAATGAAAATTTTTAAAAATGGAAGGAATCAAATTCCTTATGTAATTATCCATTTCATTCCAATGTGCTACTAAAACATGTCATTTTTATTCAGATGTAATGACTTATTCCATTTCACCCTTCATTCGTGAATACCAAACGCTACCTAATATTGTTATTATGTGCGAGTGTTATCATTTTTAACAATATTAGTTTACTTTTTCTAATGTATACTATTATTTTACATTTTTCCTCTTAAGAGAATTACTAAATATCATTTTCAAATAAAGATACATTCTTTAACCATGGCAATACTTGTCTTATGTTATATTTATTCATTTTCTCGTGATATATTAAGTGTTGTGATATGTTAAATTACGTACAAAGTTTGATTCCGTGTACTATAAAAATTTGTTAAAATAATATAAAAGGTTGGTGGTTGTTAAAAAAATGTAAAAGGTTGATGAGGACATTTCAACACGAAATTGCTAAAATATTATAGAAGGTTGATGGAGACATTTCGAGAGAGCAAAAGAAGAAACTGTAAATTATTAATATACTTTCGGATCTTTTTATTAAACTTTTGTCCTCACACTAACTTCTGGTTTAATACTTCGTAAATTTGTTCTCCTTTAATTTCTTTTTGTTTCCTTTTGATTTATTTGGATTTGATAAAGAAGCAAACAAACTGGTTATTCATTTTTTTACAGCAACCGTGGATCACTTGTTAATACAAAGAATATTTAATCGAACAAACTTTAAAGGCATCTTCACATCAGTAATACAAATCAGTAATACAAAGAAAAAATTTCAACCTGCAAAGAATTTCAACATTTGGATGTTAAAACAAAACCAAATATATTATAAATAAAACTTAAAACCTAAAATAAAATAAAAATA
>JBCNJP010001067.1:0-25156 GCA_039602395.1 Deinandra increscens subsp. villosa | reverse complement strand
TTCAAAGTACATGTACCAATAACATGAACCGAACACCATCTTTTCGAAATACATGTATCGATAACATGAACCGAACAACATGACTCGCAGCTCATGTATTCAGTGATATGAACCGAATAGCATGACGCGAGGTACATGAGCCCAATAACATGAATCAATAGCATGACTCGAAAGTGAGCCCGATAACATGAATCGAATAGCATGGCTTGAAACATACGAGTCCGATAACATGAATCGAATAGCATGACTTGAAACACACGAGCCCGATAACATGAATCAAATAGCATGATTTGAAATACATGAACCCAATAACATGGATCAAATAACATAGCTTAAAATGCGAGAATCCTGATAACAGAAATCGAACATTATAACTTGAATACCCGAACCAAACAACATAAATCGAACATCATAACTTGAAATACAAGAATTCTGATAACACAAATTGATTAACATATCTTTAACAACGCAAACCTGTTAAAATATATGACATGATATGAATAATAACTCGACTCATAGTGATTACTGATCACATCCACCCAAAGTACCCTTCAATTGCGGCTATAGATTGAGAATTCTAACGACAGTACGCCAGGCAATAGATTACTGAATCAACAAGTGACCCAACAAGGTTAAGATGAAGAACGACTGATCCGTAATCGGAACAGTATCCAGGATATGCAACACTTTGGAGTCGAATCCAAGAATCGAATCCCTAAAACGATAGATATCAAGTCCGAAAAATAGAATCTTGATCAATGATAGCGCATGCCTGGCAAATCTGGGAATGAGACGACAAGAATTGAGTCCATAAAACTCACTATTGATTTTATCAAGAGTCAAGTTCATGAATCTAACTTGTCGAAGAATCCCAGAGTCCATTGGTTGAATACAAACGAGTTTCCTCTTGATAGAAATCAAGAATATGACATAAGCAAATTCATACACCACCAATAAGGGCGATAAAGAATTTGAAATAGGGCCGCGAAGTGCCGGACAAATACCACATGTGAAAGATTGATCTCCATGTTGGATTTAGGTTTCCAGACCCGACTAAATCAAGAACCCGACCCGGTCAAGACCCGTAAGAGTTACACCGAAGGCAACGGGTTTTAAAGTCCGCTAACCTGAATAACCGGCAAATTCGCAGAAGAATTAATTATTTATTTATGAACTGGTTTAATAAATTAATTAATTAATTATTTCTAATTAATCATTATGATTAAATTAGCGACAAAGTCGTTAAACATTATTTACGTCTTAGACGACAGTTAACGAATCAGTTATTTAACTAATATTCGTTAAGTCTCGGCAAGCGACAAATACTTTAAACACGTTAAAAGTTAGTCGCGAAAATTAAAAAGGTTTGATTAAGGATTAGTTTAAGACGAGGGACTAAACGGAAAATAATCAGATATTTATATTTGATTGAGGAGGCGCGAAACCCTAATCCACATACTAAGAATTTCGACCTCCCTCCCCTCTCTCTCTCTCCGTTGCGATTTCTGCCAAGGCCAAAGCAATGCCGCCACCGCTCCTCTCCGGCGATCCGCCAGTTCATTCGCGTGAACCCTAATCCTTGATCGTTATCTTGCCGTAGTTTCTCCTCCCGAACAAACTGTTGCAAAGGAAGTCAAGAACCGCCGTCGTGCCGCCTCCCTAAGTCTGCCACCGCTGCCCAAGTTTTCGTTGCCGCAACCTGTTGATACCCGAAATGGCAATGAGCTGGATCAAGCGAAGACACAAGTTTTGGATTTTGGTCTGACGGCCGAACTCTGGCCGAACCTTGGCCGAGCCTTGGCCGAACCTGAGGTTCGGACAAGCAGTAGAGTTCGGACGTTCGTAGGTCTATAAATAGGTTTGTGTCTTTGTAATTTAGTAAGCTTTTGGAGAGAATTTTGAGTGAACGTGTCTGTGAGGTTTTCTCTGTAATTCTCTGTCTTTGTACTCTGATTCTCTATTCAATAAAGAGATTGAGTTTATTTACTCGTTTGTGTGTTGATTTGTACTTTGATTACGTTTGCATTGATCAATTCATCCAGACCGATCCGCATCCAGGCTCTTTCAAGTGGTATCAGAGCAATTCTGGTGCTGTTTGGATCGAATTGGTGCTAAACGTCTAATCAAAGCTCGTTTTCCTCTTGATCTTTTGAATTTTAACGTGAAAATCACCATGTTTTGCGTCAAAATTCATTGTTTCTGAGTGTTGTTAGTTCCTTTGAGTGTTAGAGTTCAAGTCTGAGTGTTTTCTGTTGAGATCTAAAATTTTTCGAGTTTGACGTTCGGCCGAACTCTAGGTTCGGTGAAACCGCTCCGAGTTCCAAGTTCGGAGTGAAGTTCGGTCTGTTTTCCTGTTCGGTGAGAGTTCGGTGTTCTATCGGAGAGAGTTCGGAGGATATTCTGTCTCGGAGGTAGTTCGGACTAGGATCGGAGATAGATCGGTACTTTTGAGTTCGGAGATACGTTCGTTGAGAGTTCGGACTTTTGATTGACCGTTCGGTAAAGGTTCGGAGCTAGTTCGGAGGGTGTGACGAGTTCGGAGCTAGTTCGGATCAGAATTCAAAATTTTCAATCATGACGGACTATAACGCGTTTGCTGCTATTCAAACGCAGATGCAAACTTTACTCAATTATGACAATGAGATTGGAACAACACAGAAAGTTCCAAAGTTGCTTAAATTTGAAGACTATGCCAATTGGAAGAAACGGTTTGAGGCATATATCGGGACAACGGATCCAGATTTATGGATTGCTATGGATGCACCGTATGTGTATCCGGTTGGTGCTAACAATGTTCCCATTATGCAACGAAATTTGGATGTTACACAGAAAGCTGATTTTGTTCGTGAACAGAAAGCGTACGGTTTAATCACTCAAGCTTTGCCAAAGGAATTATTACATCAATTCAAAAGCTGCAAACACTCTAATGAGTTATGGTCAACTCTGAAAGAGAGATGTGAGGGAAATGAGCAGTATAAGAAAAGCAAGAAGAAGGTGCTTAACAAAGAATTCGACAATTTCAAACATTTTGAGGGAGAAGGCGTTCCTGAGCTAATTTCAAGATATTGTCATTTACTGTCTGAAATGGATAATGTCAATATTAAGAAAGATGACGAAGAGTTGAAGGAGAAATTGCTGGAAGGTCTGCCATCGAAATGGGAGTCGTATGTTTTGATGATCATGAATGACAAAGACTATGCTGAATTGACTTTTGTAAAGCTTCTGGGTAAATTGCAAGCTCGTGATTTAGAAATGAAAAATGTTAACACTACACCAGCTGCAGTTCAGAATCCGGATGTCTACTATGGGTCAAATGCAGCAACTATTTCTGGGAAGTCAACTAAGATAACAAGTCCAGCACCTGCTACAGCATTCGTGGCTGGAAATTTATCAGGGTTTGTTTCTAATTCTGGAACTGGTTCGGGGTCACAAAGTGTTGATTACAATTATAGCTCTGGAATTAGTGGTACATCAATCCCAGCTAGTAATCTGGTGAACACAGGAAAGATGGCTATGTCGGTATCTACCACTGAAGATTACATGGCTCTCGTTTCTGCTCTTGTGTCATCATATTATGGGTTGATAACTGGAAATGTCAGTAATGCTGAGCTGACTGAAGAAGACTATGATCAGGTAGATCCTGATGATTTGGAGTTGATGGATATAAACTGGCAGTTTGCTATGTTGGCAAGACGAGTGAAAAGATTTTTAAAGAAAACTGGAAGAAAAGATTTAAATTCTGGTGGAAGAATAGGATTTGATAAATCCAAAGTTAGATGCTACAATTGTTCAAACTTTGGTCACTTTGCTCGTGAATGTCAGCAGCCAAAGAAGCAAGATTATCAGAAATTTACTCCAAAATCGAATGTTTCTGGATCTAACACTTCATCAAGTTCAGGGAGTACTTCTAGTTCCAAATCTGAATCCACAAAAGCACTTGTTTCTCAAGTTGATAAAACATATAATTGGGGAAATCAGTTTTCTGATTCTTCTGCTTTAATTGTTACTCATGTGCAGGATGAAGAAACGATGACTGAATCTACTGATAATGAAGAAGAAGTGCATGGTGAAGCAGTTGAGGAAGCTTTTGAT
Source organism: Deinandra increscens subsp. villosa (assembly GCA_039602395.1). NCBI lineage: Eukaryota > Viridiplantae > Streptophyta > Magnoliopsida > Asterales > Asteraceae > Deinandra > Deinandra increscens. Next base: position 21,064 of record JBCNJP010001067.1, on the reverse strand, counting down.
GGATTAAATGATAGCAATGAAGTTGTAAACTCAAGTGATGAAGTCGTGAACTCAAGTGGTGATCATAAGTCTGTGAATGAAGAAAAATGTGCTTTTATGGCTGATGTATCTGAAAAGATTGAATCTGATGCAATTCTTTTGTTACAAAAGCAAATCAAGCTTTTGACTGATGAGAAAGAGGCATTAATTCGAGAATGCGAGGCTGCAAAAGCCGAAGCAATTGATGCAGCAAACGATTTTGAAAATCTTTATCAGAAGAGTCTTCCGCTGAAAGAGAGATATGAAAAGGCGCAACAGAATGCACTTGAGATTGCTGATAAGATGATTGCATTGCAGAGGGATATGCAGAAGATTGCTGATGAAAATACAAGTCTGAAACAAGAAATCGGTTCATTGAAAAGAAGCAACATTACTGAATCAGTTGCTCTGATGGCTGAATCTTCAAAGGTAACATATCCGTCAATGTGCAAATCATGTGATGACTTTGCTACTGCTAAAAGTGTTCTCTTGGATGAGAAAACAAAGCTGAATGATCTTTTAGCAGTAACAAGAGCAGATAAAACCATTTATAAAGAAAGATGGGAAGGGACAACACAGGAATTACTGTCAGTACATGAGCAATTGCGTTTGCAAAAATTTGATTTTTCAAACCAATCTGAATTGCTCGTGTCTGTTCAAAAGGAATTAGCTGCTAGCCAGAAATTTGTCGCTGATTTGAAAATTGAGATTTTTGAATTAAAACAAAAATTGGATTCAGTTCAAATGTCATCTTCTTTCACAAATTTTTTGTATAAAACTGATAAAGAAGATGTTTCTGGCAAGCTAAATCAAGTCCCATCTCCGGTGAATATCACATTGGGTCCATCTGAGGAACAAACCAAAGTTGAAAAAGTTTCAACTGAAGAGTCCATCTTGGATTCAACAGTTGATGAGCTTTTTTATAATGTTTCTGACCTTGACAAAGTTGATGACTTAGTGTCGGAGACTGATGTTGAAAATTCGGTGCACACTCAGTCTAACGTTGGAAAGCCTGATCATAAAGATTTAATTTCCAAACATGATTTTCCAACGATTAAAACTGAGCTTTCCAAACTGAGTGTATACGAACAAAAGCAGATTGCTCGGGGCAAATCTGTTGCAAGTAAGAAGGTTAAGAACGGTGGAGTTGGATTTGAGTCTTCAGTTAAACCTAAAACTGTTGAAAAAGGTGTGTTTTCGAAAAATTTGAAACCTACAAATACTAAGACTCGTAATCCCACTTTGAACACCGATTGTGACAAAGTTGAACCATGGGTGAGATATCGGTTAAAGGGTTCCAATAGGGTTTATAGTGACAAAGATTTTCCTTTAGATATGGTGAACCCAAATTTAATTGATCAAATTTTCTCATGTAAATATGATCCGGCATATGATCCTAAGATGAGAAATGTGCCCATTAGGAGGGGAAATAGCAGTGGTGCTAACGAAATGGACACATTTCAATCCGAGTCTGGGTCTGGGTTGGTGAATAGAATGAATAGCAAGAAAACATCAAAACCAACTGTTTTATCACCATCACCAAAAGTTTTCTATGATCAAAAACAATCAAATTTCAGAAAAACCAGTCCATTTGTCAAACGATCTCAATTTTATAATGATGAAGGGTTTTATGATGATTTTGGTTGTGGACCAAATCAATCTGGTTTTAGAAGAAATTCAAAATGGGTTGATTTTGAGGGTCAAAGTGATTATGACTCAAGGTTTGGTGGGTATAGGAACAGATCTCAGAATCTTAGAGATCATCGTTTCTTTGATGAGTTTTCAGGAAATATGTCTGGATATGATTCAGGACGTAACGATGATTTTGGACATCGTTATGTGTCTAAAAAGAAAGGTGTGAAACCAAATTTCCAAAAACGAGTTGTTGAGTCCGAAATAGATGACGACGCGAGTGAGAAGGTTATAATTGATAAAAGAAAGTGTTTTAAATGCAAAACTCGTGGTCATACTTATCGGACTTGCCCGTTGAAGAAACCCAAATCCACTAAATCTGACACAGAAAAGTCTGACGACATGTCTGAAGGCTATCAAACAGATACTAAGAAAAAGGTCAGATTTGTGGATGAGCAAGGCAGAATTCATTCAAACGAAAAATCATCAGATTTTCAGAAAAATGATAAGAAATCAGAAAAAGAATTTTCAAAGACAAAATCGATTTTAAAAAATTCTGCTTCAAGCTCCAAGGTTTCATCAACTGATGGACAAACATTTAAGTCCATGGCAGGGAAAGATTTTGTTGAAGATGACGGTCGACCCAAAGCATCAGGCTTGGGTACGTCCCGAAACTAATCTTCTTTTGTAATTTATGTAGGGAGCTTCACGACAACTGATGAACAACATCTGGGTTGTTGATAGTGGAGCGTCTCGACACATGACCGGAGACTTATCTTTGTTGCATGATGTGAAACACTTCGATGGAGGTAAAGTAACGTTTGCTGGAAACAAAGGAGGTCAAGTAACCGGTATTGGTAAACTTTCAAATGGTGCTGTCACATTTGACAAAGTTGAATATGTGCAAGAGTTAGAGCATAATCTTCTGAGCGTCTCCCAGATTTGTGACAAGCAGTTTATAACAGCTTTCACAGGGAGTGAATGCTTAATCCTGAAGCCTGAATTCAAGATTCCTGATGAGTTTGTGATTATGCGGGCACCAAGGTTCTCAAATTTGTACATGTTAGACATGAATGCAGCGAAAGCAACAGTCGCAGGTCAATGTTTTCTGTCTAAGGCGTCCGAAAGAGATTCCGTTCTTTGGCATCGTCGCATGGGGCACATCCATTACAGAAAGATGAATGAACTAGTGCGGAGGGGTCTTGTTGAAGGGGTTCCAAAGCAGCAGTTTGTATTCAACGATGTGTGTGTGAGTTGCAAGAAGGGTAAGCAGAAAAGAAAATCCCATCCACTGAAGAAATATCACTCAATTGATGTTCCGTTGGAGTTACTACATATGGATTTGTTTGGTCCTGTAAATCGTGAAAGTATCTCAGGAACTTGGTATTGTCTGGTGGTTACGGATGAATATTCGAGATATTCGTGGGTTGATTTTCTGGTCTCCAAGGATGAAACGTCTAGAATTCTTCTCAATTTGATTACGACACTTGAATCATTGTATAAGTTGAAGGTGAGGAGAATTCGGAGTGACAATGGCACGGAGTTTAAGAATATTGCCGTGAGGACGTTTTGTATGGAAAAAGGAATTGTGCATGAATTCAGCACACCATACACACCTCAGCAGAACGGCGTGGCAGAAAGAAAGAATCGCACTATTATTGAAACAGCGCGTACTATGTTGGCTGATGCGCAATTACCTGTTCCTTTTTGGACAGAAGCTGTCAACACAGCGTGTTATGTGCTGAATCGGGTGCTTACTGTGAAGCGTCTTGGAAAGACATGTTATGAGCTTCTGAAGAACCGTAAGCCGAATCTCAACTATTTGGAGCCGTTTGGGTGTCCTTGTACTGTATTGGCTGCTGCAGGAAAGTTTGATGACAAAGTCTTTGAGGGACTTTTTGTTGGTTATTCAAATCAGAAGAAACGTGTTTTCAATAAGCAGAGCGGTACAGTGGGGGAATATCTACATGTTGATTTTCAATCATATACTTTACCACCCAGAGGCGTTGGACCGGATTGGTTATTTGATTATCAAACTTTGTTTGAAAATCTTAAATCGATACCAGATGTATCTGATGAACAACTTACAAGAGTTTTCATTGAATTGCAAGATGATACACCGGTTCTAAACATTCAAACTCTGCCAACTCCAATAGTGCCTGTCGCTGATGAGTATTTGACTGAGACATCAAATGATACGACTATTGCTGCTGATGAAATGTCTTCTGAAGATGAAAGTGAATTTCACGAAGCCGTGTCACATCAGGTGGAAATTCCTGTTCAGCAACCTGATCCACCAGTTGAATCTACCTCTAATGACGTTGATGTTAATGAAACTGATACTGTGGTGGTTGAGGAAGATCCTGTTCCTGATTTGCCTGAAACGGTGGTAGTTCCTGTTCATCAAACACTCCGGATAAACACCATTCATCCACAAGATAACATCATTGGTGATTTAAATGAAGGAGTTCGCACAAGACATCAAATTGAGAGTAGTGCTTTGCTTTCAATCTTGGAATCTGGAATTCAGGACGAAGCATTTCATTCATGCTTTATCTCACAAACTGAGCCGACAAATGTTCATGAAGCATTGTTAGATGGTTCGTGGGTTGAAGCCATGCAAGAAGAGTTATTACAATTCAAAAAGTTGGGTGTGTGGCATCTAGAAGATTTACCTGAGGGTAGTAAAGAACCGTGTGGGACACGGTGGGTTTACAAATGTAAACGGGATGATCGCGGAATCATTGTCCGAAATAAAGCACGATTGGTTGTTCAAGGTTTTTCGCAAGAGGAAGGAATTGATTTTAACGAAGTGTATGCACCTGTTGCCAGAATTGAAGCTATCAGAATATTTTTGGCGTTTGCTGCACATCGCGGGTTTAAAGTGTTTCAGATGGATGTCAAGAGTGCATTTTTGTATGGAAAAGTAAAGGAAGAGGTGTATGTCAAACAACCTCCGGGATTTTTCGATCCTGATTATCCGGAGAAGGTATATAAGTTAGACAAAGCTTTGTACGGTCTCCATCAGGCTCCTCGAGCTTGGTATGAGACATTGTCTTCTTATTTACTTGACAACGGGTTCAAGCGCGGGTTGGTTGATCCTACTCTTTTCTGTCGAAAAACGGGGGAGGACTTGCTACTGGTTCAGATCTACGTTGATGATATTATTTTTGGATGTTCAAACGAACAACTTTCGAGAGATTTCGAGAAGTTAATGCAAACAAAGTTTGAAATGAGCTCCATGGGTGAAATGTCGTTCTTCCTCGGTCTACAAGTTCAACAATCAGATCAGGGTATCTTCATACATCAAACAAAGTATGTGAAAGATGTTCTGGCTCGATTCAAAGTGGAAGATGTTCGCATTCCGGGAACTCCGATTCAGTTGTCACATGGCTTATGTCCTGATGAAGACGGTGATAAAGTTGATGTCACGCGTTACAGGGCGATAATAGGTTCATTGATGTATTTGACAGCGAGTCGACCTGACATAATGTTTGCTGTTTGTTTGTGTTCCAGGTATCAGGCAGCTCCTCGGGTTTCGCATATGAATGCAGTGTTGCGAATTCTCGCTTATCTGAAGGGTAATTCAGATCTTGGGATCTGGTATCCTCATGATGATAAGTTCGATTTGTCGGCGTATACTGATTCAGACTATGGTGGTTGCAAGATTAATTTCAAGTCTACCACGGCTGGATGTCAGTTTCTCGGCGATCGATTAGTATCTTGGCAGTGTAAGAAGCAGACTTCTGTTGCCACATCCACGGCTGAAGCTGAATACATAGCGGCTGCTAGTTGCTGCTCACAGGTTTTATGGATCCAACAGCAGATGCGGGATTACGGTTTGAAGTTTCTTACTACACCAATTTACATAGATAATTCGGCTGCGATTTGCATAACCAAAAACCCCGTCCATCACTCTAAAACAAAACACATTGAAATCCGTTATCATTTCATCCGCGATTGCTTTGAAAAACACTTGATTGATTTGCAAAAGATTCACACTGATTTTCAAAAAGCGGATCTTTTCACAAAGGCTTTTGATAAAACCCGCTTCCATTATCTTTTGCAGATCAACGGCATTCAAAAGTTACCAAGTTGAGTAACTTTCGGTTGATCATTTTTCTTTGTTCTTTTGTTTGTTTCTGTTCTTGTTCTAAAAATACAAAAATAGCGTCTTTGCATTTTTAGGGGGAGAAAATTAAAAAAAAAATGATGATAAAAAAATGATGATGAAAAATGCAAAAAGTATTAAAAAAAAAATGGAAAATGATAATTGAGAAATTGATCCGACCAAGCGAGAAATGATAATACATCGGCATGTGTTATCAACCACGGATAAAGTAAAATTAAAGGCTGTCGGTGCTTGTTTGGTTAGTTGAATGCGTTAGGGTAAATCTGATATATGCTAGTATGATATAAACATAAAGAAATTGCTTGATTAATTGTGAGACACATCATGATGAGTATTGTGTGATCTTGGCATTAAAAAAAATGAAAAAGGCAAAAACAGAATAAGAGATGTTCTGGTGTACGCATGTTTTCATTTTGCAAAGATTTAAACTTGTTTGATTTTCTTTATTTTGTCAAACGATCGGACTTTCTCTGCGTATCGAAAGATCGACCTGATCGTTGTTCGTTTGACGTTCTGCTTTATTTTCTTTGGTGTTTCGTATAACTCATCGGACTTTCTCTGCGTGTGCGGAAGCACCGACCTGATTGTTGTTGGGTTATACAATTTCTGCTTTATTTTACATTTCTTATTTTCCTAAACAATCGGACTTTCTCTGCGTGCCTACCAGCCGACCTGATTGTTGTTTGTTTAGGGTTCTGCTTTATTTTTGCATGAAACACCATGAACTATAAATCTCTGTGAAAATTAAATTCTGTGAAAAATACAAAAATAGTAAGAATAAGCCAGATTACCGATATTTCTGATTGCGTGGGTTTTCATATTATCAATGCTTGCTTAATTCATCTTAAACATATCAGAAAGCTATAAAAATTGATCTACCCAAGCTGAAATAAACTGAAAAGTTGTATTTGCTGCCAACTTGACTTGCATGCTGATTATAGATGAAATTGAAGTGTGTCTGATACATATTTGACCGATATGATCTCGCGTCTGGATCTTTCTCACAAAAATATTTAAGTTATATCAAGTCTTAGTTTTTTCATTTTAGTTCTGTTTGTTTTGTTTCTTTGAATATCTGAAAAATTCAAAAAGATTTTAGGTGTGTTTTAGTATAATCTTAGAAAAATTCAAAAAGATTTTTAGTGTGCTTGAAAGTTTATAAAAATCAAAAAGATTTTATTTCTGTTTTATTTTCGATCAACCGTTGGTGAAAGATTACCAATTATGCCGGAAACAACCAATTGGATTTAATTCCAGAAATTTCATCAGAAAATTGAACGAAGTTTAAGATTTTTGGTAAATTTGAAAACTTTTGAGGTTCAATTTGAGAATTTCATCAAAATCAGGGGGTATTTTGAAAAATTTTGGAAAAATTTGCAAATCTCCAAACTTGAAGTTCGGACGACCGAACGTGAAGTTCGGAGGACCGAATGTGAAGATCGGACGGCCGAATGTGAGGCTCGGAGGTCCGAAGGTGTTTAATCAGTGAGGTTCGGAGGTCCGAACTCCACAATCGGACAAGATTTGGGATTGGCCGATGGGGAGGTTCGGCGTTACTGTTCGTCCGAACTTGGAGTTCGGAGGTCCGAATGTGTGAGGCTATAAATACGCCTAACGTGAAGTTCGGAGGTCATTGTTACTGTAAACTCCGAACGTACACCGAACCTCTGCCCAAATTTTCAATTTTCGTTTTAACGTGTTTTTGGCGATTTAAAGACTGGTTCTAGGTAAATCTTGAATTTCCGAGTGCACTGGTACTATTGGTTTGTGTTGTTACTCTGGTTTTGTGAGGTTTTTTGCAAGAAAACGCGTTCGGACTATAACAGTTTATAGATCTGAAAATAGGGTATTAAATTTGTGATTTTATCAATTAAAATTGAACCCTATGTGTTTGTTGTCATATTCCGACGGTGTGTGTGAATTGGTGTTGTTTGATTTGGTCATTTTCATCGATTTTGAAATTCAAATCTCTCGGATTTCTTCAGGCTCCGAACTCGGAGTTCGGAGGCTCCGAACTTTGTAGTTCGGTGAGAGATCGGACAGAGTTCGGCGATTTCAAAATTTTGATACAAATGTTGTTCGTTTATGCAAACGACAATGATTTGACGAAATCGATGATGATATTTGTTAATCACATTGAATTTAATGTATGTTTTCTTTTATGTGTTTTCAGAAATGGCCAACGATTTAAAAATTGGTGATAAACATAACATCTGTGCACACATTGGGGTCGCGAGAAGCAAACTTGATAAATTTGGAGGACCGGGAATATTTGATTTTCTGAGACGTTCAAGAATTCATCATGCTATCACTCAACAGTGTGATGTTTATAGAGATATAATCTTGGAGTTCTGGAGTACGGCTCATACTATTTCTGATCCACCGATTAGAATTGCTGCAACAGTTCAAGGCCGACCGGTTCAGATTTCAGAAGCTGATATTCGTAGGGTGTTGCATTTAGAGTCTGATTCACCGAATGCCAGAATTGAGTTTCCACATGAAGATAACGTGGCATTTTTGAAGCGTATCTGGTATACTGATGATCCTAGCAAGGAGTGGATATACAAGTCTTCATTGAGTGTCCCGTACAAGTATTTGGCACATGTATTGCTGGTTTGTTTGGGACATAGAATTTCTGGGCATGATGAGGTTCAGCAGATAATTCTGTCATTGATGAACGCGTTGGTGTTGAATAGACCTTACAACATATCTGGGATGATATTTCACTATATGCGAGACAATCTGACACAACGTCAGAAGAAGGCTGCAATATATCCCAGATTCATCCAAATGGTTCTTAATGATTTATATCCGACATTAACAAAGAATGCAGCTCATAGAATGGAACTGAGACACATGTCTGAAGCAAGTGTTGGAGCTTTAGCAACATATCAGAAGAAGGCACCTGAGTTTCAGCCTAAGTTGAAAAGATTGATTGGCCATCTTGCCAATGTCAATTATATTGCACCAGTTACAGGTGCACCTCGGCATGATGATGGAAGTGATTCCGAGGAGTTGGATTATAGCTGGATTATAGAGCAGAATCAGATACCTCAACAAGGAAGAGTAAAAAGGCCTAAGAGGCAGATTCCAATAGTACAGGAGCCAGTGAATCAAGATCCGCAACCAGAACCAGTTGTTTCCAATCCGCCGATGTCAGAACCGGTGGTCTCAGCTACTGTTACTGTGACTGAGACACCAGCAGTTAATACCCTGATTGATGAGTCTGAATCTGATGATGATTTCATGGAAACTGGAGCTGATTCTGAGGATTTGTCTGAACCGAACGATCCTTTTGTTCGTGTTTTGGTTAATTCTAAATATGTGAAGCTGAAGAAAGGAAGTGATGCTCATATTGCTTACAGAGTTAGTCAGAACAAAAGCATCGAACGATACCAGAATAGAGTATATGATGTAGTGGATCCTGAATCTGATGAAGATTATGTTCCTGAAACCGAGGGGATTTCCAGTAAGAGTAAACAGCAGATGGCAGGTTCATCGGGTACTCCATCAAAAGGGAGAAAGAAATCAGTTGTTGGAGGTAGAATGAAGAAGAGGAAAGGTGTAGGTGTGCAACAATTTGTTTTGCAACCGCGTACTAGTATTCCGGTGTCTACTGAAGCTGCTTCGACTGTTCAGACTTCTGTGTCTGATATACAAGCTGATTTTCTGAGAAACTTGATGAATGAGAGCCAATCGACTACTGCTGGCACAGCACCTTCAGCAAGTGCTGGTGTGCAGTTTGTTGGTCAGTCTATGGGATCTTCAACGCCAGTTTTTACTTCTGCAACTGCTACAACAACAGCATCTACTCAGTCTACACCAGATGTGACTTTTAACTTTGAAGAAGGTTCAGTCTCTTTCTCTCAAGCTAGCATCTTGCAAAGTGCTCTTTCAGATCATCAAACACAGATAGACGCCTTGAAAGCAAAATCTGAAGCACAAGAGAAGCAAATTACTGTGCTGAAATTTGCTCAAGAAGATTTGCAACATCAAGTGTTAACTCTTCAGAGTCGTGATCAAGACAAGGATCAAAAGATTCTTCAATTAGAAAAGACTACTCAGGCTCAGTCAAAGATGCTTATTGAATTAAGTGAGCAATTAAAATTCGTCATAGAGAAATTTAAAGCTCAGGGGGAGTTAGGAGACGGTTCAGGGTGTAATGAAGACCCGATGCGTTTCTTGAACGAGGATCCTGATGAAGATGACCAAGGGAATGTTGGTGGCGGACCAGGCCCATCTGGAACTTCGGGTTCAGGTGCTGGTGCATCATCTTCCCAGGGGGAGAAAGATTCAACAGAAGCTGTACCAATTTCAGTAATTCCATCAAATCAAGCGGCAACAAGTCTAACCGAATTTGGTAAAATGTTGCAGACGCTTGAAGAAGGGGAAGTTGTTGGTGATTTGACAGTGGAAGAGTTAAAGCGTGTGTTTGAATTAAATGAAGAAGAGCTGAGAAAGACAACTGAGAAAGAACCTGAAAAGTACACTGAACCAGAACCAGAGTCTGATGATGACATTGATGGAATGTTTGAAGAGGAAGTTGAGGTGGAGGATGTTACAGCAGAAGAATATCCTGAAATGTACTCCAATTTCAACAATAGTCAAGATGGTGATGAGTTTGAAGTGTTTCCAAAAGAAAAAGATGCTCAAGCAGAAGAGGTTTTGAAAAAGAAAGAAGCTGAGAAACCCGAAGACCCTGTGGTTAAAGAGGCAAAGGTTCAGAAACAAAGTCAGATGGTTAATGAGTTTTTGAAGACCTTTCATGCAAATTATGTGCCGCCTCCGAAACCTGTTAAGCAAAGATCTTCTTTCAAGTTTAAGGGTCGGGTGTCGGGTGAAATTATTAGCTGGATGTACGCTTCGAGTTTGGGATGTTATGGAATTAAGCGTGAAAAAGGAGTTCAATACTTCAAACGAGCCAGGGATTTTAGTAGTTTACCAGTCTGGGATGTTCGTGAGCTTACAAGAAAACCCTTTTGTTGCTATGGCGATGATGCAATGGGTATGCATTTTAAGAAGATTCTTGAGAAAGAATGTCGTGATGGTTTTCAGTTTTTGAATCCACAAAGGCCAAAACGACGTAGATCTTCAACAAGAATTCATGCATTGACTGGTAAGAAACTGATAGTTCTGGTGTTCCCAAAGAAGCCTGAGGTTATGAAGAAGATACCACTGATGAAGATGCAACAAGATTTTATCAAAGATCTGAGGTGGTGGTATTATAACGAGAAGACTGGTGAAGCTGTTATTGTTTTGAAGGAAGATAATCAGGTTGTGAAGATTTATGATCCCATGTGGCTGATTAACTTGTCAAAAGCTGATATTGATGAGTTATATCACAATCCAATTCTGTATCATCCTGATTTTATGGATCAAGCATTGAAGTTCCAGAGGGTGATCAGAGTTTGTTTTGCGTTCAACATTTATGCTGGAAATAACCATGAGTTGGTTTGGAAAGGTGATGGAGCAGCTACAGATACTCAGGGTTGATGAAGAACGGTCCAGCTGTTGCCAAGGGGGAGTTTGTTGATACCCGAAATGGCAATGAGCTGGATCAAGCGAAGACACAAGTTTTGGTTTTTGGTCTGACGGCCGAACTCTGGCCGAACCTTGGCCGAGCCTTGGCCGAACCTGAGGTTCGGACAAGCAGTAGAGTTCGGACGTTCGTAGGTCTATAAATAGGTTTGTGTCTTTGTAATTTAGTAAGTTTTTGGAGAGAATTTTGAGTGAACGTGTCTGTGAGGTTTTCTCTGTAATTCTCTGTCTTTGTACTCTGATTCTCTATTCAATAAAGAGATTGAGTTTATTTACTCGTTTGTGTGTTGATTTGTACTTTGATTACGTTTGCATTGATCAATTCATCCAGACCGATCCGCATCCAGGCTCTTTCACAACCCGCACAAGCTGAGCCGCAACAACACCGTTGTCGCCGCCCTCTTCCTGTCGCACTGTCGTCGCCCTCCGCTAGCCTCTTCCTCGCCGTCGCCAGTTCACCCGCCGACACCCGTAACCACGAACCACCGTCACATGGTTTGTTCGCTCGTCGTCTGCGAAACTCTAATCGCGCCATATCTGACATATGAGATTCTCTCGAGGCCCGAGTCACCGCGTCGTGAATCCTGTAACTTGTGAGGATTGACTGATTCGCTCGCAGAGTCGAAACCTACGAAACCCTAGCGTCACCCGTTGACTTTCGGTGTCTCAAGCGTTTGTTTGAATCACCGCTCAGGTATATCTAAACTCGTCGTTGGTTTAGATTTATTTTATTATTTATTTTATATGTATCGTGTTCTTGTTTTAACGCGATTAGTGTTTGCGTGTTTGGTGATTGGTGAATCCTATTATCGATAGGTTTATGTTAATTTACTGGTAATCGGTTTTGTAAATTAAATTGTTTTCCGTTGCGTATTAAATTACTCGTTAATTTAATTAATTTATTCTAATTTACATATTTACTTGGTAAATAATTTTATAATTATTTTACACAAATAATTATTTAATTCAAACAAAACAAAATTTTGTCCTTACCGGGAACTCGAATACTACTGTTGTAACCCAACAGTGGTATCAGAGCCTTGATCACCACACGTAAACCCTAAGTGGTCGTTTTTAAACTGGTGTATTTCGCAAACTGGGATTCTAAACTCTAAAGTCGCAAATTTAATTGAACCGCCATTTAGATGTGTTTAGTCGATTTAAAGCCACTAAACATAATTCAATTCAATAAAATTGATTGAATTATCTTTCGCATATATTGGGCTTGACCCTATTTTGGTTTGTCATGGATGTCGTTGTGGTTTGGCCCATTAGGGCCATTTTGTTTTGTTTTGGATTGGCCTAATTTTGACTGGGTTCAAAGTTGTATATAATTTTAAAATAGATTAGGTTTTATTTTAATTTTGTAATTGCTCACCTTCGTCTGGACGAATGAGACAAGCTTGATACGACGACCATTTTTGGGATTATCCCTTCTAGGGATTTTCAAAAATGGCATGAACCCGAAACGAGACCGACGTTCTTCATGACACGCAGAGCTTGTTGAAGCAAGTGGGAGCGACTAAATTGATCAGGGAGTTTTTTCTATCTCGTGGTTGGTTTACTTTTACGTCCCTCGACCTTCCTCGATATTGTCATAGGCTCTGACAATGTCGAAACCCCTGTATGGCTGAATATGTGCATGTGTGTTTGCTTGTTTTTGGTTGCTTGTCTTAATTCTGATTAACGCACCGACTAAAATCCAAACTTTGTTTTACCGGTATAAAACAGTTTTTGATCAGTTAAATAACAAGTCCTAATTTTAATTACGACTTCATAAAATTTGATAACCTATTTAATTCGACATTAAATTTGGATTTTTTGATAAATGAATCAAACTTGCAAATAATTGGTTATCGCCTCGCGATACGTAGTTCATTAATACTTAGGATATTTAAATGATCTTCCCGAGTTAGATAGGGTTTAAAATTTCGTCAAAACACTAAATATTAAAATTTGACTTAATAATCCTATCTGGTAAACCTAAAACCGGTAGTCTATGCCATCCTAAGTCAAGTCTAACTTGGAACATATTTACCGATGCATCCGTGTTGGAGTATTTCAACACCACACGTGGTGTTCAGGGTATCTTCCAAGGTGAGTGTATTGGAGTATTTCAACACCGTACGCACACACTGACCACTCAGGACAACTACCATTTTCTTTACACGCACCTTTGGTATTGGAGTATTTCAACGTCGTACCTTTGGTCGGCCTTTAGACAAAATGCGCATAGATGGGGCTAAACGTATTTCGTTGATCCGTTCGCGAAAGTCTCATAACAGGAGTTGTGACAGTTTTCACAAGTGACACTCACTGTCCATTTGGTTACTTAGAAATTTTGAAAGCACTTCACGCTGTCTGGAAGAATTGTCTAACTAACTGAGTTCCCATTTCCTATTTAAGATTAGCTTGCCATCCTTGAATACGAATCAAACATCAAAACACTAAACTCGCCTAGTGTTTCAGATGTCTAACGCAAACCGTGCAAACTAAGAGATTTTCCATCTCAAGTCTCTTCATGATAAAGAGAAGCTTGACTACGCCAATTTCCTTGACTAGGAAAGGAATCTGAGAATCGTCCTGAAATGGCTAACATGGAAAACGTGTTAGAAGCTGAGGTTCATGAGCAAACTAAAGCCGACACTGCTCCAGCGCGTAATGCCCATAACACATTGCGACAAAATGCCAAAAATGTCGCATGTCTTATGCTAGCCACTATGACTTCTGGTATTCAGAAGAACATGGTCGATAGGACGGCTTTTCAGATGATCGGTGATCTGAGGAGCATGTTTGAAACCCAGGCCTGGAAGGAGCGCTACGACACCGTTGTGACACTTATTAACTATCGCATGGCTGAAGGCGCACCCGTCAGCGCCCATGTCCTGAAGATGAAGGGTTACATCGACCACCTAGCGAAGCTGAATTACATCATCCCCGCTGAAATGGCGACGAACCTAATTTTGCTCACTGTCCAGTGTCTTCACCCCTTTCAGGGTGAACTTTAACATGCACAGCATGGTAAAGACAGTGACTGAGCTTCATGGCATGCTCAAAACTGCCGAGGTTAACTTTGTTAACGGCATGGCACCCGATGTACTCGCAATCTGATCAGGAGGTGTCAAAAAGCCTGAGATGAAGAAGGGAAGGAATGGAAATAAGAAGAAGGGCAAGGAAGCTATTCCCAGAGCATCTAAAAGATCCCAGAAGGGCAAGTCGAAAGCATCCAAGGCACTGCCGCCAGAACAGTGCCAGTGTTTCGAATGCAATAAGATGGGGCACTGGAGGAGGAACTGCCCAGAGTATCTTGCCAAGGTGAAGAATGGGAAAACCCCGCAAGGTAATCCCCCAGGTATACACATAAGTTTATGTTGTATGATGCTTCACTATTTCCTAAAAAATATATGCTTGACATACTTTACATTTTGTAGGTGCATGAAGCTAAAGAAAGCAGACCAAGACGACATTGAGCCACCCTGCGAGATTCGCACCCGAATAAAGCTCATGTCTGATGTTTTCAGTTTAAAACAATTCTTGGTGGGTTTTAAAACAACTTGATTTTGTTTGTTTTCCCTGGCTGTTTTCCAGGATGAACAATTGCCTTCTATGGATTTGATGTGACATGCTTTTGACTATCCTTGATTTTCGACATATGCATTACCTTTTTTAATCTATGTTTTGAATTTGATTCAACCGTTTATTAGATTAAAAATTCAAAATCCTAAAACAACATACATCATAACATGTATCTGGTACATTTTATTTAATCAAGGCTGGCTTAAGAGAAACATTTGTTCCTTCATCTCCCATTAAAGCTATAAAGCCTTGAGCGTTTATCATACTCGTTACGACATAACGCATGACATAACGGTAGTTCATAAAGTTTTATGACTTAGAATCACCGATGTCAAGAATATTAATCAAGTCGAACTGATTTAAGGATCGCCTTTTCGATCTTTACTATGTGAACAAATCAATCCTTTGCCACAAGCAAACATTTGTTCAATTAATTCGCTAAATTACTACAAAAGTAATCACTTGCTGATTATGACATTTTTGAATGGTTACACCATTTTGTGTGGATAGTACCATTAGTTATGCATGTGCATACATGCATATACCTTGAAAGTCTTAGACTACACTCGTTGTACTCGCGTGTGTTTTGAATCCGATAATACACTAAGTGTTTAGTACAAGGAATAACACTTTCATTATAGGAGCTGGCAAACACAAGACTAAAGACTTGTAACAATAATTACCCTTAGTATCTTATAATTGAACGCCCCTTCACATAACACTTGCATAACTAAATTTTGTTCTCAAGACCAGAATCTTGCGAAGATAAGAATTTGGTAATTACATGTCTATAGTTAGATCTTTAAATATCTAGAGATACGTTATTCTGACAGATTACTGGTCAATGTAAAGCAACTCTCGTACTTGTACGAGACGAGCCAGACAAACATCGTTTCACCAAAAAAAATATTGTTGCTTAGAGAAACGTGTTGGCATTCTAGTTAGAGTTTGAAGATTGATCTTACTTGAATAAGATAATGTCCTTTAACATCGGATTCGACAATCCGATAAAATAGATCATCATCTCGATCATCACAAAATACTTTCAAACGATTAAGATGAAAGCATCTCTATGCTAACAAAATCTTAAATGACTTTGACAATCATCTTTAAATTTATGAGTAGAATATAACACCTGGATGTTAAACGTTCAAGTTTCGTACTGCACCTACGAAAGCGAACGATCTCATTCTTGGAAACGAAATATAATTGCAATGATTCAATCGTGCAAGATAACATCCAAACAGTTTGAATGAATGATGATTTTAAGAATGTCAGTCTACCTATAGCAAGTGGGAGCATCACCACTGATCCTTACCGGAATAACAATCAAATGGCGATCTGAAGATCATTTAAATTTACTAGATTAAATTTAAATGACGCCTCATTTAATTTAAAGTTTCAAGATTAAAATTAAGTGTTGATCACATCGTGGGTGAGCAACCATATATGCGATCAGTCTCTTGAAACGATTCGAATCATACTGAATATGATACGAAAGGAATCCAATACTTAGATATTGCAAGAGATGTCACTGTAAAGGATTACACAACGACATAAGATGGAAAATCACATCATCACTATAAAAATTGATGAATGAAATGCATTTTCATTAAAATAGTACTGATTGTATTCATTGAACATTAATAGCCACCTTAATTGAATCTGAACCTAGGAATTTAATAAAACATTCAAAGGGTTAATTTGATTCTGCAAATTATCGATTAACATGCTCATGTGATAACAAAGTCGTACAGGTGCTTACCAGGGGCACCATATTATCACAAGTTTGATTCACCTAAGAAGTCTCACTGTTCAAGATAAACACTGAAGCTTAAGAATTAACCAACAAAGGCGATCCTAAAACAAGACTCAAGAACATGGTAGCGAATTCATAGATTCAATGATTAGGCTAGATCAATGAAATGATGCTATTGCATAGTACATGAATTCAGCACCATATGAATGTTCTAATTTAGTTTTGGATGTCGAACATTAACGTTTGTACCAAATCATTCGACCTCCTCTAAACTGTTGGACGAAGAGTGTGAATTCTGCGTAACGTGTTCGAATTTTATACGTTTTAGTATCCATGAATATTCCATTAATATTCTAAAAGTCCGTAGTCGATCAAACATTGTGGGAGCAACGCCTGAAGCAAGACTATTCTGACTCTGGACTCAAACTGTTGATGATCCAGACTCACGAGACCTCATTAAAGAATGACGTCGGGACGTAACACACATCAAATTGTCTTCATGGATTTAATCATAAGACAAATTTGATAAATGGTATACTCAATAGTATCCTTCGACCTGAGATGCATAAGCGATCTCCCGTCTGTTAAAGAACATTCTTTGATTGTAGCTTAACGTTGTCGCATAACTGCCAGCCATAACGGTTACCTTTGGGAATGGATCTAAAGCTTAGTGGGAGCTGTATGTAGTCAATACAGGATTCTGTACTCTTGCATTAATAATGCAACAGCTTAACATCGTGGGCCTTCTCGTTAGTCTCAAGTGTTAAGTGTAAAGCCTTACCCAAACTTACTGTGTGTTTGATTGGATCACTTCGAACGTATAGAACAAGAAATAAAATGATTGAACGCGGAAGAAAATGAATAAATCGATGTCTCTCGTTCGATTGATGTCACATACAGAAAGGATCTGATGACTTTACAAATACCATAAGTCTAAACTATATCACGAGTTTGTTGATATGCCTTGGTTATTTGACTTGAAGTGTCATGACTGGTTTGTTAGGACCTGATTTGAGCACAATGTTCTCATTTGATTCATCACACAGGTGCGGAAAACAAGTGTGATGATCAATCTTGGTTGATTTCACCCCATAGATCTCTAAAGCTCAAGAACACACACAAAATACACCAAGAACACACACACAAAGGCTCTCTTGAAGAATAGACCAGGAGGAACACGTATTAGGGTTTTCACTTTGGTATTTATACTACAAGAGAGCCTGGGACAAATAGAATGTTTGACAACAACCAATCATTACCTAGAATTCAGCAAAATATTCTAACAGAATATGAAGTACGCTAAGCATATAAGAAGTACGCTAAGAATTAAACAAGTTCGCTAACAAGTACGCTAAGCATTAACAAGTCCGCTAACAAGTTCGCTAAGCACAAACAAGTCCGCTAACAAGTACGCTAAGCACAACTTAAGTACGCTAGGAACAGTTCAAGTTCGCTAGGAACAAGACAAGTTCGCTAGGAACAAATCAAGTTCGCTAGGAGTAAAAACAAGTTCGCTAGGACAGTTAACAAACAAGTACGCTAAGTACAAATGACAAGTTCGCTAAGAGTAAATCAAGTCCGCTAAGTTCAACATACAAGAAGTTCGCTAAGAAGAAAAACACAAGTACGCTAACACTTAGTCAAAACATCATACATAGACATAATCAATGATAACAAAGTACATAATCAAAGTTAAATACAAACCAAAGTCAAATTACAAATAATCACCAAAAAGATAAATAGTTTGTGTTGCCAACATAAATAAGTTCTAACAATTTCCACCCATGTTGGCAATGCAAACCTCTCGAGCTTTAACCATCTTGACCAATCAACTTGAGCAGGAACCTCCAGTTTTCTCTGGCCGCTTCTTTGTGTTTGTCTGAAAGGACATGAATCCCCAGATCATAGAGCCTCCAGAGGTCTTGCCATACTAGTTTCTTCAAGTCATTGTAATTGTTAAACTCGACTAATCTTTTTGCCTTGTCAAGAGCCACACTTGAACCATTGTCTTCCATCAACCAGCAGTTAGCATTCCTCAACATTTCTTCATCAAGCTTGAACCAACCTTTAACGGCAAGCTGATGACGCCACCAATTTAGAAACATCAGGAAGTAGTTGGCATCATAGCACTCGTATAGTTTCAGCTGAGAAGGAATGGTACGCATTTTCTGGTAATAGATGATTTTGATGTAAGATCTTGACAATAATCGTAATTCAATAGCTGCAAACAATCTGATGGCCTCCGCACCTTCTCTTTCAATCACTAACTCATGTGTCATCCCATTGTAATACCAGCTGATAATGGGAAATTTCTTCTGATTCCCTGGGATCCATTTGACATTTATCTTATCACCAATGTTCTTGAAAATACCTTTATGTGGAGCACGGAGTCTCTTCTTCTCTTCAGCTATCTGAGCTCTTCTTTCTTCCTCAGGATTCAGATTGAATACTTTATCATCATAGGCTGATTTAATCAGATGCTCAGCTCTAATACCTTTGCTGTGTTTCGTATGATTCACCAAATCCAGGTATTTGAGCTGCTTCAATTCCCATGAGAATAGGCTTGTAAGAGCTTTGAAGTCAGCGAAGAATTGAACATAACCATTCCGTCTCTTCACAATAAAAGCATCGAAAGCTTCATCAAATTTCCAACCCAGAATTTTCATACCATGATTAACATTTGGATTGGCTGGCATTTTTCTCAAATTCTTGGCAGTGAATCTCAGCATTGATTTAGAATTTGGAGCCATCCTCACCCAGTCATCATAGATAGGTGGATTTTTGTTCCTTTCAATCGCTTCAGCTCTCTCCTGCTCCTTAAGTCTAATTTGCTCCAACTTGGCGAGCCTCTCTGTCTGCCTATACTCAATGACAAATTTGCGAAGGCCAGGAGTCTTCTTATGAATCCAAGACTTTCTCTCCACATTTTTGAACTTGAGATAGTTGCGGAGCGCTTCAAAGTTCATCCGGTTGGTAGTAGCAATAATATACTCAACGGAGTCTGGTTCAAGCAGATTATCAGCAGGATCTTCAGGAATGAAAGACTTTCCCATATCAAGAACAAGATCGGAAAGATGATCTCTGACTGGTGCAAAAACAAATGTCCTGTCGGAGTCAGCAAATGGATCTGACATAGGATCAACCAGAGATTCAGGAATTATTTCAGCTTCATCAGTACGAGGGAGATTAGCATTCAATCTCTCTTCGTCAGTGTACAACTTGGTTAGCTCAAGATCAGTGAGTTTAAGAAGGTATTCCAGAGGAATTCTGTCCTTCATTAGAGTCCTCACCATCTGAGCTGTTTCTGACACATCATCCTCATCAACGTCTGTTCCTTCCAGATTAGTGACGATGCGGATGGTCGGTTCTTTGTCGTTGGAAGGTGCAGATTTTTCAGGTAAGGAATTTGAACCCTTTCCATAAACAACAGCTGGAGGATGATCAGATTCATATCTCTTTAAAGCTTCTTCTCTTTCTCTGGCCACCCTATTTTCTTCTTCTAGTGCTTCTGCGATAAGAGCTCTACGTGATCTGTCTTTTTCAGCTTCCTTTCTTAACACTTCAGCTTCAATTTCTTCTTGTGTAAGAATCCTTTTTCCTTTGTCTGTGGCCGAGGGACCAGGTTGTTCAGAGATAGAAGGTTCCTGAGTTACCGTGGTCACGTCTTCATCAGGAAACATGGGAAGGAAGGCAGGATGGAAAGGAGCTAAATAGATTTGAACAGTTGGAGCTTGTTCAGCAGAAACCTCAGGATTAGCTTGAGAGATGGTTGGAGTAGCAGCTTCTTCAAGATTAATAACTTCAGCATCTTCAGGAATAGAGCCAGTAACATGAGGAGAAGAGTCAAGAGCAGGGATTTCATCAGTTGCCGTACCAGTTGGCAGAGTGACATTTACAAACACTCCATCATCTACCTCCATTTTTACTTGAATTGGAGTAGGAATAGGAACTTCATCTTCTTCATCTTCACTTTCAATCATATCCAGATCGATGTAGTTCAGTGGATTAGCTTGATTGACTAGAACATTTAACCTTTGTTCCAACTCATTCATATCTTCCACATTACTGAAATCAACCGTGTAGGGAAACTCTTCATAGGTTGTTTCACTATCATCCTCAATGGTTTCAATGAGTATTCCACATGAATTTCTTCTCGTGTATAACTTTTCAGCATAATACTCACGAAAGTCTGCCATGGAAAAGTCCAAGAAGGTCGAGTCGACGTGAAATCTACGGACACCTTCACTTACAGGGACAATAGCAGATGATGAATTAGTGATGTCTTGCCCAGAAGGTACGATTGCAAGTTGAAGAGAGTTGTCTAACTCTGATTCTACTGGTTCCGAACTGGATGAACCTTCAATTGCTTTGAGAGCTGGTGCAAACCTAGGCAGCTTCAAGTTTTCTGG